>JABSTR010002655.1:0-38240 GCA_013339765.2 Haemaphysalis longicornis
TTCTGCCTGACAGGCACTTCGACTGGTTCACACAGCTCGGTTACGGGAAAAAATCGAGTGCCCTTTCACTCTGTTAAGAAGGGTGATCAGCGAAGCTTTGGTGCGTAAAGGTAGTGTCGTCGTGGCGGCTGATTGTCACACATTTTATTTTAACATAGTTCCGCCAACAGTTACAGCCGTTTCCTTTTATTATACCCTCTCCGTAGACGGCCATGCTTCACTCCGCAACAGGCAATTTGGAAAAGCCAGCTTCCAAGCTTACACCGATCCCTTTAAAATTGGCTTCACCTATAAACACCAATACTTTGCTGGGAAGATATTATGTCAGGGCAGATATGAGCACTCTTGTATGAAAATATGAATGCCCTAGGGCGTTTGTTTACCTTTTGTGAATTTTTTGAAATGCTGGGTACCTGCTTTTGGGCGGCGGAAAAACTGCCTTCAGAGAGCATGACATGTTACGTGCAGAGACCTGTCAGGGCCATTTCTAGAACAGCTCTTCTGTTAAAAAGTGGGTCTAGTCAGTGAGTACAATCCATCAAGAAATATGGGGTGGAACGAACCGCGCTCTAGTTCGAGCGAAAAGATCTTCCCGTCTACCGCAGCCTTCGACAGCGGCATTTCGCTGTTCTCGACTGCTCTGCGGCAGGAGCGCGCCGTAGCCGACGACAGGCGGTTGCGCGTCCTCCTCAGGACAGCGCGCATGTGCCGGCTGCTTCCGATTCTCACCACCTCTCGGCGCCGGCGCGTCGCGGAGAGCTGTGGCCACGCGCTCGCCGTTTCCCTTTATGACTGGACCCCACTGTACGTGTGGACAACAACATGCAGTTTCTTGATGTAAAGTAGGAGTTTCAGTCTGATCAGGTGTGCTGGTCTTTTTGGCTGAGGACTCAGAAGCGTTTTCGAGCTACACCTCTGATCATTTTAGGCTTCTCGGCAATACTGGTTGCATGCTTAAAGGCTTCCTGAATGGCGCTTTGAACACAGTAAATAAATTAGCGCAATTGTTACGTTGTATGCTCAACCTACCAAGATCAAGATTTTTACGTGCAACGAAAAGCTCACATTTTCCCTGCCAAGTGTGTAGCCGCGTTTCCGCCTTTTCCTGTGTTTTTTAGGCTCCGCCACCTCCCCGCAAGCAAGTCGTCGATTCTACCAAGTGCGTCATGAAGCAGACGTTTTGCTATTGGGAGGATTTTTATCTCACTTCCGGCGTAAACAAGGGTCGTTTGCTCAGCTTCGACGGGTCACGGCAGGCGCTTTTTGTTAATTAGCGCTTCCTGCTGATCGCTGAACGCTATCATGTCCACTCATATTTCTGTTTTTCACTCTGTTGCCCGATTACCACCAAGGCGCGTTGGCTAGGGCGCCACGACGATCACGCGAATGTGACGCTGAGTTCGGAGTTGGCAGACCGGCTTGTAAAACAATGGCGATGGCGACACCAACACGTTGGCCAATCGAAAGTTTGCATGGTGTGACTGGATCGCTTACCGAAGACGCCGCAATGACGATCGCAGAACGGTTGTCCGAAACAGTTCGAGAAGCGAAAACTCTCGAAAAACTCCCGCTCGGTTCTCTTAGCTCTTAGAGTGTAATAACCATAGTAAAGTCCACGAGTTTACACAGATCAACACACGCGGTCCGTATTTCGACTGACAACGCTCCGGCTGTTCGCTTTGGCAACAATTCTTTTCCCGGAGTGCAAAGTCCATATTCGTGTGCTTCTAGCAACGGTTGTAGAGAATGTGAGCTCTTTTAATAGCAGAACAGGTACCTTAAAATTTATTTGGTTATGAAGAATCAATATTAATAAAGGTTAACGTGTAGCACAATAGCACGGCGAACCACGTATCCTACACGGCTAAATCTTAGTCGCAGCCGAAACACTGCTGCTGCTGCAGGTAAGCTATGGTGGGATCTTTATAGAATCTTACTGCGCAACTATTCTTGCAGATATTTTTTGTTGACCAGCCCTGATTCCTTGAAATCAAATAGAAAACATTTGCTTTGACGCAAAGAGTGGGTCATAATGTAGAGTGCAGGTAATTTCCGCGACATGTACAGATATTCTGTGGCGCAGTAGACTATAGCCTTGCGGCTGCTCAATCAAAGTCGCGAGTTCAAATCCCGAAGGCGTTGCTTTTTTTTCTTCCTTCTAATTGACATGTTTTGTGAATAGTATTCGCTTATCCAAAAAACTTCTTGGTTGAAGTGTGGAACTAACATAACAAAGGTCAATGCAGGGTTTAGGCATAGGCCCGATTTGTTAAACTTTAAAGTCGTGCTTTACATAACTAAAAAGGGGAATGGTACTTTTAGACGACGGAATGCTGGTGTGTGTATTTACAGAATTAGTATGTCGTTGTATGGAGTAAACAGTTCCTCAAATTCATTTAGACAGCACACAAGGTAGGCTTCGCAGGGGGGGAGTTAGGGGATATACGCCCGCTGTCGCCAATTAAGCCCTCAACATATCACAATTTTTATTTATTTTTTTATTCTGTAATGAAGATTGATTGAAGTGCGGTCGCCGTCCAATTCCTCTTCACCGACCGGTCAATCCCCGAATAAGCATGTAGCGACGGCTGTCATCACCGGTGCGTGATCGCGCGGCACGAGTCGAATCCTCTGGCTGGTTCACCTTCAACGGTTTTGCCTCTTGATCCCTTTCCAGCGGACTCTGTTTTCCTTCCAATAAACCCCTTTGCAATTCGTGGAGGAGCCGGGGTTTGAGGTGAACCGTCGTACAGCCTGCAACTCCGCAGTCGGAAGCTACCAACGCCCGTCACCCCCATGGCCGCTGCCGACCAACCGCCTCCACAGATGCCATCGGTTATCTGCGCTGGGGCGTTTCGTCAGCGCGACCCGCAGTTTTTCAGCGATACAGGTGACTATGACGTTGAAGATTGGTTGTCTTTTTTCGAGCGAGTTAGCGCCTACAACAAATTGAACGACGTTACCAAGCTGCACAACGTCTTATTTTCCCTCGAAAAACCCGCGATCTTGTGGTATAAGAACAACGCAGAGACCATCAAGACCTGGTCTGACTTCAAGAACAACTTAACTCGGGACTTTGATCGACCCGGCGTACGCGAACTGCACGCTGAACAACGTCTGCGTGCACGGGCGCAACAACAGAGTGAGAACTTCAGCAGTTACATTGAAGACGTTGTGGATTTTGGTCGGCGCGTCAACTCGTTCATGTCCGATACTCACAAAATCATGCACTTTCTGAGAGGAGTGGACGACAACACGCTCCACATGCTTGTGTCCAAGGACCCTCGATCCGTGACAGAAGTGATTGGCCTGTGTCAGAGTTTTGTAGAGCTGCGCCGGGCAAAGGGCCCTGGTTCGCCATTCATTGGCGACGACGGAATCTCTCTCGGGCCTCACGTTGTCTTCGAACCAATTGCAAATGGAGGCGAAAATCCACGAATTTGTCCGTGAGAAGGTAGCAGGTCAGCTATCGCTAGTGCCGTTTACTGAGCAGGCTTCATCCAGCCTGCCTTCTGCTCTGCAGGCGACTATCCGCGAACACGTTGCCGAGGCCCTACCGCCTGCTAACGTAGCAACCGCAGCGGTCGCACCCCTGGCTGTTCCCCAGGGGGCAGCTACAGCTGCTGCGCCACTCACAGTTACAGTCGCTGCAGCTACAGCTGTCATGCCTATGACGTACGCTGATATCTCGCACAGCCAGTGCACCCATCTTTCCGCTCGTTTCGGCCAGTGATACCAGCGGTGGCACATCCCAATTCGCAGACAGCTCCCCAGTTTCCACCGACCAGACTACTCGCTGTGCCGTACGCGAAACCCTGGCGCTCTCCTGACAACCGGCCGATATGTTTTTCATGCTGCTGCCCCGGTGAGTCCTGTCCAGTCCTGTCAGTCCTGTCCGTCAGCGCCAATCCGCCAGCGCCAGTCCTGACCGTTTTTTCTTACGTGTGTTCTGTTCTTTAAAGCGCTAATCGCAGTTGTTATGATCCTGAACCAACTAGCCCAGCAGCAAGTTTTATTAAGCCCCGGTCACGTTGCCCGTTACTGTCGCTGTGTCGTTTTATCTGCGCGCGTGCCCCATACGTCTGCCTACGCCGCACCACCACCACATCATAACGTGTACTCGGGACCACCTCCAACCTCTTTTTCCGCCCACCGTCAAATGTTCGAAGGCCGTCAATCGCCGTCGCCCCGTCACCGCTCCCTATCATCCATGCGCCGCCACTCTGCCCCCACTCCAGAGGGAAACTGATTCGCGCAGTTCATGAGGCACGAACTGCGTACCCGTCGAAATACGGAACCCTCAACTACCTCCGAAAAATGTATTTGACGTGCTAATAGATGGAGTCCCTGCGCTGGCGCTTGTTGATACCGGAGCAGTCGTGTCGATCATCAGTGCTAAATTATGTGGCTCGCTAAGGAAAGGCAAGGCGCCACTTCTAGGGATTTCTCACCGAACTGCAAGCACAGAACATGTTACACCTTTGGCTGCGTGTACTGCTCGAGTCGCCATTCAGGATATTCTCTACACTATTGAATTCGCCGTCTTGCCCATGTGCTCACACGACGTTATCCTTGGGTGGGCATTTTTGTCGAACCAGAAATCCGTAATTGACTGCGCTCACGCCGAAGTCGAATTCCGTTCAGAAAATTACGCTCCGTCCCCAAATGATTCCTCTACTACTGGAGAAAAGCTGGCCATAGACGAAGACGTGGATATCACGCCGCAAAAGCTCAGTTCTCGTCGCCCTTTCTGGCAGTACTCTGGCGGATGGACCTGTTTTATTTACGCCATCACACGTATTCGTCGCTCGCAAGGGTTTGCCGCTTCCGTTTGCTGTGCTGACACTCATATCTGGCCGCCAAGCGATGTTTGTTTGCAACCATACGACCCGCCCTTTTAGCTTGCTTCGTGGTGAAACTGGCGGACATATCGAACCTATTGACTCCGTCTTCAGCCTAGACGTTTCCGACAACGCATTTTCACTGCAGCTAAATTCGCTCAACGCGATTGATCCCACCGACATGCTAACCGCTGACGACATCTTCCAGAAGTCTACCGCCTCCGATTTAGACCCTGCGCAGCGCAAAGACCTCCTCGCTATTCTTAGGAAGTTTCAGTCTTCTTTCGACTGCAAGCAAGCTCCTATGGTCAGAACATCCACGGTCGCCCATCACATTGACACAGGTACCCATATGCCGTTGCGGCAGCGACGCTACAGGGTGTCGGCACCGCAACCCAGCGTTATTAGTGAGCATGTCGATGGCATGCTCAGACGTGGCGTCATCCGACCGTCTCAAAGCCCCTGGTCGTCACCTGTGGTTCACGTAGCGACGAAAGATGGGTCCCTCAGATTCTGTGTGGACTATCGCCGCCTGAACAAGATCACCCGGGAAGACGTTTATCCTCTGCCTCGAATAGATGACTCCCTCGATTGTTTGCACGGTGATGAATTCTTGTCCAGCCTTGATTTGCGCTCCGGTTATTGGCAGGCCCCGGTTGCTGAATCCGATCGATTAAGAACAGCTTATGTCAGGTCAGACGTCCTATATGAGTTTATTGTAATGCCGTTTGGCCTATGCAACGCGCCTGCCACGTTCGAAAGAGTGATGGATAACATCTTGAGTGGTCTCAAATGGCGGACATGTCTCTGTTACCTAGACGATGTCGTCGTGTTTTCTTCGGATTTCCCGACTCACCTGACTCATCTGCATCAAATATTAACATGCCTAACTGCTGCAGGGCTTCAACTGAACCTTAAAAAGTGTAGCTTTGGTGTTCGCACGTTGACTATTCTCGGCCATGTTGTGTCAAAGGATGACATACTACCCGATCCCGAAAAGCTCCATTCTGTCGCCGACTTTCCCAAACGGACGTCAACGAAAGCCCTCTGCAGCTTCATTCAGCTGGGTTCGTACTTTCGGCTCTTCGTACGAAATTTCGCGTCTCTCATTGCGCCACTGACCAAGCTCCTCGGGCGTGACAACGGCCTGTCCTCGTGGTCCAAGGAGTGCGATCAAGCGTTTACACCCTTGCGGCGTCTGTTGATTTCACCACCCATACTGCGGCACTACGGTCCGAACGCCCCTACTGAAGTCCACGCTGATGCCAGCGGCGCAGGCCTCGGTGCCGTGCTCGCTCATTGCAAGCCTAACTACGAAGAGGACGTCGTCGCGTACGCTAGCCGAACTCTTACAAAAGCTGAACTAAACTATTCCGTTTATAGATCCGGCCGTAAGCACTCTGATGCGAATGCACTGTCTCGTTCTCCGCTGCCTGGTAACCCGGAACGTCTTGCGAGAACCGATACTCATGTAGCACCGTTGACCTTCACCGACATAGCTTCCGGGAAGCGAGATGATCCATGGATTGCGAAGATTGTCGAGTTTCGAACCCCTACACCGAATCCTACACGGCCCAGGGCTCTTCAATGCCAAGCCTCCCACTTCGCCATACGGGATGACCCCCTTCTCTATCGCCGCAATTATATACCCGATGGTCGGAAGTGGCTTCTTGTGATTCCGCGCAGTTTACGTGCAGATGTATGCGCTGCTTAACACGCGGATCCCCAAGCCCCTCACGCTTGACTTCTCAAAACGTACACTCGCCTCCTCCAACGATACTATTGGCGCGGAACGTACAGCTTCATGCGCAAATACATTCTTGCCTGCACTGACTGTCAGCGCCGCAAGACGCCTGCACCGCAACCAGCCGGCCCCCTGCAGCCTTTGTCATGTCCTCTTCGTCCTTACGATCGTGTAGGCATTGACCTGTACGGCCCCTTGCCATGCACTCCTTCTCGCAACCGATGAATTATTGTTGCGGTCGAATACCTAACACACAACGCCGAAACCGCAGCGCTGCCAGCTGCTACGGCGCGTGATGTTACTGGGTTCGTGTTGCGCTCCCTCGTCTTGCGGTGTGGTGCACCACGCGAATTACTCAGCGACCGAGGGTGCGGATTTCTCTCGGAGGTTGTTGAATCCTTTGTAGCTCAATGCAGAATTTTTCATCGCACTACGCCCGCATACCACCCACAGACGAATGGCCTGACCTTGAGATTCAACCGCACGCTCGGAGACATGCTCACCATGTGTGTTTCTCGTGATCATTCAAATTGGAATCTGGTGCCTTCTTTTGTAACGTTTGCTTCCGAAACCGCTGCAAAGACCACTACTAGCTTTTCACCTTTTTTCCTCCTCTATGGACGCGAGCCGTCTTGCACAATGGACACAATACTGCCCTACAGCTCTGATTCTTCTGTGTGCCACCCTCTTTCAGACATAAACCCCACAAGCCGAAGAGTGTCGGCAGCTCGCCCGCTCACTGACAACAAATGACTAGGGTCGCCAGAAGCATCTTCACGACTACGACCACGCCTCATCTTCCTTTCGTGCTTGCGATCCTGTGTGGCTGTGGGTCCCCGCTACAACACGGGGTCTATCCTCCAAACTGCTGGCGAAATATCATGACCCCTACCGCGTGCTCAAGTGTACTTCGCCCGGGAACTACACAGTAGAAACGATGACGCCTCTCCAGACCTTCGCTGCCGTAGCAGCGAAACCGTCCACGTCAGTGGCTTGAAACCCTAATACAACCCCGCAGTCGTTTGGTCACCGTAAGTCGCCAGGATGGCTCCTGCTTCACCGGGGGCAATTGTAATGAAAACTGATTGAAGTGCTGTCACCGTCCAATCCCTCTTCACCGACCGGTCAATCCCCGATTGAGCATGTAGCACGGAGCGATGGCTGTCATCACCTGTTCGTGATCGCGCGGCAGGAGTAGAATCCTCTGGCTGGTTCACCTTGGACGGTTTTGCCGCTTGATCCCTCTCCAGCGGACTCTGTTTTCCTTCCAATAAACCCCCTTGCATTTTATTTATTTTTTTATTTATTTGTTTTTTTCTAAGGAGGTGTGTTGCTGAAATCTAAAATATCAGAGGAGCGGCAGGAATCGCGATTCAAGGAGGAGCCGGTTTATTCTAGTTCACTCGCCGCTAGCGATGCTGCACTGACGCTCATCGTCGTTGTCGTCAACGCTGGTAGTTCAACTGGCACTCGCGATGCCGCTTACGCAGCCACTGCTCATGGCGCAGAGCCGTTTGGCTGTGGCTACACTCTGCACCGTTCGTCCTCACTACAGTTGCCCCGGTTCGAATAGGATCCGTCCTGGCGACTCATGGGTACCAGACATCGACTGGTTCGTAGAAACTCTTGAGGCGTTCGACGGGCACAGTCTCTCGGCCACGGCAACAGTTTCTGACTGGAGGAGTCAGAGGCTCTACGACATTACCACGGGTGACATGCGTTCGACAATACGATAAGGGCCATGGTACTTTGATTGGAGCTTGCTTGAAAATCCCCGCGGTGTGGTTAGAACCCAGAGCCAAACGAGTTCGTTCATAGAAAACACCAGGACAGGTTTCGATGCGTACTGACGGAACTTTTGGCGTCATTACTCGAGGGACATGAATGATCCAGCCAGTTGCCGCCACTTCAGCGCCTCGTGCGACGTCAGAAACCAAGGTGCATTCTGACGCGTCGGGACTGTAAGGGAGGATCGTGTAGAGTAGACACGATGGTTTGCTTCCGTACTCGAGAAAAACTGGAGAGAAGCCTGTGGTGGCCTGCTCGGTGGTATTGTATGGGTAAGTCACGAAAGGAAGGACGGTATCCCAATTGGAATGGTGGGACGACACACATGGCCAGCATGCCCCCTAATGTACGACTGAAACCTTCTGTTAATCCATTCGTCTGTGGGTGATATGCAGTAGTCGTGTAGGATTCGGCATGCCTTGAGGATCTCTTCGATTATGTCAGAGAGAAAGAAATGCCCCCGGTTACTGAGCAGCTCACGGGGGCCTCTAGGATGGAGGATGACGCGATTCAGGAGAAACGTTGCTATGCTGTCCGCAGTACTGTCCCGTAGGGCAGCGGTTCCTGCGTACCGGACAAATGGTCGACGGCTGCGATGACCCATCCGATTTCCAGCCGCAGTGCAGGGGAGGGGTCCATAAAGATTGATCCCCACACTGATCGAAAAGTCGAATCAGGGCGTGGCAAGGGCTGCATTGGCGCAGAAACGTGGTGGGGAGCGGTTTGGGGCGTTGAAAGCCCGGGCACGAGCGAACGTAACGGCTAACAAAACCGTTCAAGCCTCTGCAGTAAAAGCACGGTCGCTGGGGCTGGTACGTATTTAGTATGCCGGTGTGAGCGCACTTCGGTTCAAGATGAAAATGGTTGCACTTTTCCGAGCGCAAATGGCGGGGAATGACCAGAAGCCATTTGCGACCATCTGTCTGGTAATTGCGCGTACACAGAGATCTATCATGAATAACGAAGTGGCAGGGTTGATGCCGTAGTGCCCGATATGCTAAAGTGTTCGATGAGTCTGATAGGTAGTCGGACAGAGACACAATGCACGGGTCTCTTCGTTGCTCAGACAGCATCGCGGTGACGTCCAGGGGTGATAGAGAGCAGCAGTCCAAGTTAGATTTACTAACGTCGTCAGGCGACATCGGATACCGGAAGAGAGCATCAGCGTCATCATGCTTGCGGCCAGGGCGATACACCACAACAATGTTGTAGCCTTGAAGGCGGAGCGCCAAGCTCCAGTCGGTCAGATGGGTCTCGCAAGGACGACAACCAACAAAGCGCGTGGTGGTCTGTGACAACGTCAAAAGGTCGGCCATACAGGTAAGGACGGAACTTCGTAAGGGCCCATACAATTGCCAAGCATTAAGGTTCAGTGACTGAGTAATTGGACTCAGCGGTCCTGACCGTTCGGCTTGCGTATGCCACCACGTACTCGTCGAATCCAGGCTTTGAGCAAGAACGGCACCTGGGCCTACTCCCCTTGCATCGGTGTGGTTTTCGGTCAGGGCCGACGGATTGCAATGCCGAAGCACAGGAGGGGACGTGATCAGGTGCCATAGCGTTGTAAAGGCCCGGTTGCAAGCTGCTGACCATGCCGAAATTCCCGTTGTGTTGCCAAAACGCTGCTGTTGTGAAGGGCCGGTGCAGAGTGGTGGCCAATCCGCCGGTACCAGTGGCGTAATGTTTGGGCAAGAGAAACCGGCATCGAAGAAGGGGAAGAAGACGAGGAAGGAGCTCGGAAGTGGTCGGGCAAGACGACAGCAGGACGGCGCCCTCGCGGTGTAGGCCCGAGGCCCGTCACCGGCACTTCCTTCCAAGTTTCCGTGCGTCGCGGTGTAGGCCCTACGAGAGCCCTGGACGTCGCCGGGAGAAGCCGGGGTCCTTCGTAAGAATGAGCGGTGTGTCGGTGACGTGGAGCGCGGGCAGCGAGGCCTCGCCGTGGCGCAGGCCTAAGCCCTTCCATCCCGCCGCTACCCATCGGCCACCGTCACGTGGTTGTCCAGCGATCCAGCGAGACACCTCTACAACGACTCCAGTAACCTCCCCGTGGCCAGCCAGGGAACTGCGTGTCGCGAGTCGTCACGTCCAGACCATCTCGTCTCGGCGATCGCCGTCTGTGAGCATACGACTCCCTTCATGACTTTGTCCGCCGTCATCCGCGCCTTCTTGTTTCCGCGTGTAGTCCATCTGTGTGCTGCAGTGTCTGTTCCGGCTTTGTACATTGTTGGGTTAATATAGTTGGTGTGTGCATTTGCGAGAGCGCAGTCCAGGCTCATGACTTTCTACGCGGTCCGGCCCAACATTCATTACAGCTGCGTCAATGGAGCAATGACAGAGGCAAACTTACGAAAGAAGCGACGGAAATAGGAGCATAGTCCAATGAAGCTACGAAGCGCTTTGATCGGGGTCGGCGTCGGGAATTCCGCTGCTACAGCACGAAGCTTGGCTGGATCGGGGAGAATTCCTTCTGTGGGCACGACGTAGACAAGGATTGTCAGCTGGCGAAATGGAAATCGCAATTTCTTGATTATCAGTTGCAGTCCTGCGACCTTCACACATGTCAGAACTGGCTCAAGGCGGTAGAGATGCGTAAAAAGTCGGGTTAAAACACGACGGCGTCATCCAGGTAGCATAGGAAAATCTTTCATTTGAGACCCCAAAGAGTGCCGTCCATGATGCCGGCGAACGTGGCAGGCGCGTTACACAAGCCGAACGGCTTGACCTTAAATTCATACAAAGCGTGGTGTGACGAAAGCCGTCTTCGGGCGATCTGCTTCGGGCATCGGCACCTGCCAGTATCCCGAACGTAAGTCTAAGGATGAAAAATATTCTCCTCCTTGAAGACAATCCAGGACATCATCGATGCGGGGGAACGGGTAAACATCCTTGCGGGTTATTTTGTTTAGGCTGCGGTAGTCGACGCAAAAAAGGGTGGAACAGTCTTTTTCCGAACAAGTAAAACCGGTGACGCCCAGGGACTGTTCGAGAGCCGGTGTCGATTGGGTGGCTGAGTATCGCAGTACGGCCAACCAACATCTGCACACAGTCCAAGGACAAATGGAATTGATGAACCAGTCTAAGAAGCAGGTCTCGTTGGTTCGGCGTATGGTCAGTGTCGATAGCACGACCAAACATTTCAGAAGACGGCGGCGATAGAGTGGCAGGAGGTGGGCAGAGTTCGTTGACTTTAAGTTGCATACGATCCTCTGAAACGTCGGCGGAAACGGTGAACTCGACGTACTCGACGTGTTCAATGCATTCGCCGCGGAGCAAGGAGCACGGGATTGCCCCAGAATTGCACATAAACATGGCAGTATGGCCATCGCGGATAGTTAGGACGGCGTAGGGCACCAATAAACATCGAAGTTCGTAAAACAAATGTGAAGGGGTGAAAAGCGCACTAGCGTCAGAAGGGAAACGGCTAGCAAAAGGATGGCGGAGAATAAAAGAATAGTCGTGTCTGTGGCGACACGAAGCTTTGCAGGAGGCGCTGTAGGTAAAGATTCAGGGGCCGCATCACACAGCAAAGTGAACTCTGGCTCGGCACGGGCGCAGTCGATGATTGCGTTGTGACGAGAAAGAAAATCCCACCCAAAGATAACGTTGTGAGAGCATGAAGAAAGAACGATGAACTCGACAAAGTAGAGATCGTCTTGGATGAGCAGCCGAGCGGTGCACAAACCGTCGGATTCTATGGGATGCGCTCAAGCAGTACATAATGAGAGCCCAGAATGAGTTCTCATCACCTTCTTCAAACGGTGACAAAGCTGTAAGCATATGACTGAAATTGCGCCTCCATTATCGACCCGTGCGTGCGTGGCGACGCCGTCTATGATGATATTGATGACGTTCATGGGTTAAAAGTTCGACAGTTGGACTGTTCGACGAAAGACGGTTCGACGATGATGCAGCTCTTGCCCCCGGAACTGCGGCATCTAGTTTTACGCTACGTGAGTAGAGGGATGCCGGCGCATTGGGGACAACAAGCGGGGTCTTGGAGACGGCGAGCGACGGTTGGTGGTATCAGAAGAATTGGCAGGGTAGGACGTCAGAGGAAAACTAGCTGGTCCATATTGAGTCGGTGGCGTTGGAACATTGCTGTGTAGGGAAGAACACAGGGAGATTACTGTGTAGCCGTCGTGGGGTGCCGGCGGCCGTTAAGCCGCCGCGGGAGTTAAGCAAGCACAGACGATTGGGTGGTTGTCTGTCTTGCGCCCTGTGGTGATCGGAAACGACGGGTCAGGCCGTACACGTGGCTGCCTAAGCAACACAGGCTGTAAGGGCAGGTAGCCAGGATACGTTGGGCTTCGTGGGGTCTCAGTGCGCTGTCTCGGCAACACCGGGAAAATTGGTGGGCTTAGGACAGCTTCGGCAAAGGGCCTGTAGAGGGCGTCGGCGTAGGATCGAGGTCCGGCAATAGGTAGCGTTCGCACCGGGGTCATGTAGGTGGGCGGAACAGCAGGTGTTGTATGTTGCACGATGCCGGCACCGGTGAGCGAAGTGGTCACAGGTGCGGGTTGGCGGGAGCGTAGCATGGTATCGGCCACCAGCAGCTGGATAGCACTTTTAAGCGAAGGGCAAAGGTGGCGTCGGACGTCAATATGTAGGGAACTAAAGGAAGCTGACGGGCAACCTCTTCCCGGATGAACCGCTGCATAAGCGTAGGCAGAGTGTTGTCGCTACCAGCAGTTACACTCGGCATATCAGGGACAAAGGATCGCAGTGTGAGAGGTCGCTGTCTCCACAGGTCGCCATAGCTCTGGCACAGGTTGATGACATCGGTGACCATTTGTGGATTATTCGCCAGCACCGCTTGGAAGGCGTCATTGGAAATGCCTTAGAGGATGTGCTTGATTGCGTCCTCGTCACTCATCGCGGCACTCACCCTCTTGCACAAATCCACACCGTCCTCGATATAACTGAGGACGTTCTCACCGCGTTGCTATGCTGGTTCTCCCAAGCGCTGCTCCGCACGAAGCTTCCGCACTGAAGGGCAACCGAAGGGATCCGAAAACCTTGATTTAAATTCCGACCATGTCGGGTATCGCTTTGTGTGGTTGCCATAACAAAGCTCGGCCGTGCCCGTCAGGCAAAATGCCACGTTTCTCTGTTTCACTTTGTCATTCCAGTTGTTGTGGGTGCTTACTCTTTCGCACGTGGCGAGCCAGTCTTCCACGTCCTGTTCGTCTGTGCGATCGAAGGATGGGGATCCAGCTGGCGAATGGAACCGGAGCACATGATGGGCGTCGAATAGGTGCAGGCTGGTGCTCAGTCTCACTAGGAGGAGCCATGGGCCTGGGTAGCGTCCTGGGGCAGGACTGGAGCAACCTCCACCAATTCTAAGGAGGTGTGTTGCTTAAAGCTGAAATATCAAAGGACAGGCAGGAATCGCGATTCAAGAGGTAGCCGGTTAATCTAGTGCAGTCGTCGCTAGCGATGCTAGTGATGGTGGTGGTGCCAGAAGATTGGGCTCCTACCCACTCAGAGAGTTTGGCCTGGAAAGGGGCGTTCACAGGGAGAAAATGTATAGTAATAAAAAACACATTCAAAGAATAAAATTAAAATATGCGTTAATGAGGAAATACTGCAGACTGATGCTCATCATCGTCGTCGTCAACGCTGGTAGTTCAACTGGCACTGCCGATGCTGCATACGCAGCTAGTGCTCATGGCGCACAGCCGCTCGGCTGTGACTACACTCTACATGGTTCACCCTCTTAACAATTTATTATTATTGTACCCCTCAAGGTCAGAGGCATTACAGAGGGGGAGTGGGTTACGAAGCAAAAAAATATTACCGTGCAGTGATTATCACAACAAAAAACATTAGATACCTCCTTAATATGCAATATTAGCTAAATTCGCACAAAAATTCAGGTTATAATGATATAAACAATGTCACGGGGAAGGGGGATTCATTGCGGGATATACGGGAGAAAAATTAATGATAGAAGGTTTTTGTGTTGCATGATTCAAGACCAACTTTGTGAGGGTGATCAATGCGATGGGAACTGTATTGAGGTGGTGGAAATAATTTACAGGGTCCCGGTGGTGACACAATTTATGGGACAGGGTTAGGCTAAAAAGCTTTCGACGAGAAGACAACGTACGTAGGCCGAGTGTATTTTTCATTGCTGCTATGCTTGCACCTCGGTTATAATGAGAGGGAATGAAGTGAAAATCACTGTTCTGTACAAGTTCAAGTGCAGTTAGTATTTCTTGAGTGGTATTCTATATCGGCGAGGCGTACTGTAATATTGAGCGTACTTTGATTTTGAACGTAATTCTGAGTGTTGTGAAAAGCAGCAATTTAAGTTCAGACGACGCCTTAAAAAGTTTCACTTCGTATATCCCAGCATACTGTTAGCATTGCTAATACCGTATTCGATGTCGAGGGCCCACGAAAAGTTAGATCTGATATGAACGCCAAGACAACAAATTCTAAAGCCGAATTTATTGAGCAAATAAAATGACGGAGTGATGTTTGTACGCAATACACGCCGGACGTTGTATTTGTGAGTGTTGAGCTCCACTCGCCATTCATGACACCAGTTAGCGGTACTAGTAAGATCAGACTGAAGAATTGCGCAATCGTTGTAGGTGTTAATTTCTCTGAAAATGACACGATCTCCAGCAAAAAGATGGATTTTAGAAGGTACCAGGAAGGAGAGATCGGTAATGTAACTTAAGAATAAGAGCGGCCCGAGCACTGACCCCTGAGGTACACTGGAGTATACGACTCCTAGGGATGAGTTGTGGCCATTTGCTGCAACGAATCGCAAAAGATTAGTAGGAAAAAATTCATTCCATTTTTGAACATTATAGTCGATACTTAGTTCGCGTAGTTTATGAAGCAGAAGGTTATGAGAGACCGTGTCAAAGCCTGGCTACAGTCCAAAAGATACAATCTGCATTAGAGCATTAGACGAACGATCAGGAATACTGTGAAGACTGTGTAAATGTTACCAGTTAAGTTTCACAAGAGTATGATTTCCGGAAGGTGGTCTGTGCCTACGTGAAAAATGAGACAGATTCAAGAAAAGTAACCAGACTACAAAAAATAACATCTTCGAGCATTTTACTACTGTGCTGGCGAGTGAAATTGGGCAGTAATTGGCGGGATCAGACTTATTTCAAGTTTTGTACAGAGGAACCAGATTCCCGATTTTCCACGCAGGGGGTAACGTAAATGTATTGAAGCGATTGTTGGAAAATGTTTGTGAGTAGTATGGAACAATAAGCATTAGTATTAACAGAAACGTTCTAGTAATAGGGTCAACACCAGGGGATTCATAATTGTGTAAACCGTCAAATAATTTGGAAATGCCAAGAAAATCGACAATCACTTGAGACACGACAATATATTCGAAACTTTAGATGGCCGGTAGCTTATCGATAGTAGTGTTAGAGAAGTTTGTTACAAAGGTGTCGTTTAAGATAGATGGGCACATATTAAAAGGCACAGGATTGTTACAGGCGTCCTTGAGGCCGATGTCATCATGAGCGGGTGGATTTATGACGCGGCAAAATTTCTTAATGGTAGTCTTTAGCATAGGCGGTAGTATCGTAGATAAGAAAGAATTTTTTGCATTTTTACTGCACGGACGCAAGCTTAAGAAGCGACGCGGTAATTATCCCAGCAGGTTCTAGTGCGAAATTTTCGGTAATCGGTAACACGCTTCTCACGGTTAGACAGGTGCTTGATATAAGAGTTGTACCATGGGGCGTGGGGATAAGATGTAGCTACATGATTCGGAATGTATTTATTCATTAGCTGCTGAATTGTACTCGAGAAAAATCCCAATTATATTGAATAAATCGGTCATCAAAGCGCAGCAAGAATGAGTCGTAGAGGCTCACAGTTCGTTGGATATAGCTTCGAAGTTAGCATTCTTGTAGTCACGAATATATTTTTTTGTTGCTTTTAAAGGCGATAGTGTTTCGTGGGTAACTCAAACTCAGAAATTTTGGTCTGTCTGTCAGCCTGTCTGTCTGTGACTCGATTGAGCCCCCGGCCAGAGTGATACAAGGTCTGCGGAATAGTCGCATGTACTCGCAGTCAAATCTAAACGTCTAAGACCGGTGTAATGTTCATACTGGTCAACATTGTTGAACAAGAGCAAGGCTTTAAGAAAGGATAAGACAACCAATTAACACGTAAGTGAGATTTGCAGTGTTCTTTTATAAAAAAATGTAGATGCTTGTTTCTGCGAAAAAAATTCTACATCCACAGCAGAAAAACATTCACTCCACCGTCGCCTGCTGTCGCCCGCGCCACTATAGCTTCTGGCGGCATTTTAAGAAAATAAGCGGCAACAATTACAAAAGGTTCCACTAGACAGGTTCTACTTGGAGTAGGGTAACGTAGTATATTTAGGCGTTGAAGTAGGGCGCCTCGATTCACGCGCGTCTCCGCCGTGCGGCAGCGCTGGCATCGAGGCACCCGGCTTGGAGGAGTGGAACGCGGCAAATTTAAATCGACTCTACGGAAACCTTTAGCGTGTTTACCTTAACAGGAGCGCGCCGGAAGAGGAACAGCAGGAGACGTAAGCGGGAAAGCCAAGGGAGGCATTTACTTGGCCAATGTCGAAAAAGAATATCGTATTTTGTCGATACTTGCAATGAAAAGAGCAGATGCACGGCCAATTTTTTTAAAGGGATTCCGTAAATTTAAGACGTCGACAACAAACGATCACTCAATCCATGGGAATAAGTGACACATGAAGCAAAATGAGGTTGCTTCGGTAAGATAAGGTCTAAAGTACTTGCGGTGTTATTTATTGTTCTATTCGGTTGTGTTATCAATTGGCTTGAAGAAAATACCGTGTACAAATCAAAAATTACTTCGTTCAGTACGGAATGGTGATAAGTAAGGTGGTTGCGTGCTTAAACTTACAATCACGGAGTAGAAAGAGGCAACAGGAAGGAAAATGTGTAGAAATTGAGTTGATTGCGTCACGTAGCTCATTCACAAACGTAATTGAGGAAGAGGGATATTGATTGCAAACACCAAAGACTATATTTTAGTGGTGAAGCGTCGCAGAGGCCCAAATTATTTATAAATGACTGTTAATATGTACGCACATGAATAGAATATCCTTTGATATGGCTAAAACTATGCCTCCGCGTCGACGCTTAGTACGGTCGCAGCGATGGATGTAAACGTGAGAGGCATTGCAAAAAAAATTACCCCACCTTCCCGCGAGGGGAACCCTGTGGAGATGCGACGCATCTTGGGGGTTCACTTGGTGTTTCCGTTGGGTTGATTCTCTAATTGCATGAAACGTGTGAGGAACGCGTATGATGTATTCTATGTATTCTTTATTTAACACGCGGCGTAACGTTAACGATGACGGCCTTGTGGTCACTGAAGTGTACGGGTAGTGGATGGTGAAGTAACGGGACCACCGTGCAATTTGCAGCGAAGATCAAGTCTATGCACGTGCCCGAAATCGGAACGCCGGCGCTGGAACGACCGCGGCTATGACGCAACGTGGCGCGGCCATGACGCAACACAATCCAACACAATCCACTTTAATCCAATCCAATCCGAATCCAATCCAATCCAATCCAATCCAATCCAAGCCAAGCCAAGCCAAGCCAAGCCAAGCCAAGCCAACCCAACCTAACCCAACGCAACCCAACCCAATCGAATCCAATCCAATGCCCCTCGCGAGAGAGTGTTCGCTCTCGAAGAGGAGAGGGGGTGAGCGGCGGAGAGCGCACCCGAGGGGCGAGGAGAATGGGGGAGGGGTGTGGACGGACAACAACAACGCCGTATGGAGGGACAAGGCGAGTGAATGAGAAGCAGTCGCATCTAAAATTTTCTTGTCGCCTACATGCCTACATCTTGTTGCCTACATCGCATAATTTGGGACCCGAGCTGTGCAACTCTGACTAACTCTCTTGAACGCGTTCAAAATAATGCCGCCCGTTTCATCTACCGTAATTATAGTCGTACATCGAGTGTCACTTCCATGAAAAACTCACTTTGTTTATCAGAACTAGCAACTCGTCGCCGGTACTTCCGTCTTTGTTTCTTCCACAAAATGTTTCAATCCTTCACCTATGTCCCACGCATATCACAAGGAGGAGTAATGCATCACACTAAGTGTGCAGTTAACCCAGGACATGTTCGCAGGACATTTATACCCAGGACCTTCCCGGGCCAACAGCTGTGCCATCACAGAGCCTCTACAGTTCCGAAGGAACTTAGTTGACACCGTTTTGCCGGCACTATCTGATAATGTATACCATCACTCATGCTGCTTTGTTGTACCTTTTGTTGTTTTTCACCCCACTCCCCTCTGTAAAGCCCCTGGCCTTGAGGGTAAAATAAATGAAATGAAATGAAATGAAAACCAAGTTTCTGTTAGCGCAATAATGTAGGCGAAACACGTTTCAATCGCCCATAACAAGGACTCATGTGTGTTAAGTACACTTTGTGGTGGTGTACTGTGCTGGAATGTGGTTGTGTGTGGTTGACCAGGCGTAGAAGGACAAGGTATTGTTCTCTACGGAGGGAGAGCAAGAAAAAGACGGCGTGCGCTCGTGTTTTCTGGGTGCTGCAATCTCGTCAAGGTGGGTTTTGTTGCGTGGCGTGCCGGGCTCCTGGATTCTGACAGCCAGAGCTTCTCCTTTCCCGAGCCCCGGGCCCGTTCTGTTGGCTCCTTTCGAGGTGTCCGGGAAGCCTTGGCTCTGGAGACCATCCGTGGTCTCCAGAGCGTTCGCGGCGTAGGCCCGATCGGAGACCTAAGTCCGCGCC
This sequence comes from Haemaphysalis longicornis, assembly GCA_013339765.2. Classification (NCBI taxonomy): domain Eukaryota; kingdom Metazoa; phylum Arthropoda; class Arachnida; order Ixodida; family Ixodidae; genus Haemaphysalis; species Haemaphysalis longicornis. The sequence goes on from JABSTR010002655.1 coordinate 19,138, forward strand.
AAGCACCCGAGGCCTGATGTGGGGCATGTGCCAACCGACAAGTGCCCCACGCCGCACGTCGTCAAGCGACCCCCGCCCAACGTCCACGGGCCAGCGGTCACTGGTCGCGGCGTAGGCCCGAGGCGCCACAGCAAGCACAAGCGCTCTCCGCGAGTCCGTTCAGCTCACGTCACCGAGATGGCTGGATAGTGCGACTGACGCCGGACTTCGAATGTGGTGAGGCGACCCCTGCTTTGACTGTGTTGGCGATCAGCGAACACTATTTCCTTCTCTCGTGACTGTGTACGCGTTTAACGTCTCGGTGTAGCTTATACCCCGTGTGCCTAGTTTGTGGTTGTTATCGTACTCGTCCTGCGTCAATAAAATATATCTCCTCGACGTTCTGCATCCAATGTCGTCGCTCCGTACGAATGTCTAGCACGAAGTGCTAGCAGGGTCCTTCATCACAAAAATTGGTGAACCTTACAGGATACCCGTTAACGCACTGACCTACGGAACACTATCTCGTCCGGAAAACCTCGTGTAATGGATCTCGAGAAATGAACCGCACTCGGGTAACAGTACGGATTATCCCGGCCTGTTTTGGGAGCTTGGGTTCAGAACGTACGCGCCGAGCAGCGCGAAGCACGAGCTGCGGAAAGAGAGGCGCGTCGCGAGGCCGGCGAGAGGCGGAAGGTCGAGGACGAGAGACGGAAGGCCGAGGACGAGAGACAGAAGGTCGTGGATGAGTGGAAGAAAGAGTGTTTCTTCTGTTAGAGATTCGTCTCCGGGAGATGCCACCAAATGAGACGTCCCAAGGAAATCATCACCAGAAGAATGGTGTCAGAACGACTGGGTCGTCATGCCCCGCGGCTATGGTTAACCCCTAAAAACTTCTCCCCATCTTCGATAAGCGGCGGGACGACTTACACGCCTATTTACAGCGCTTTGAGCGCGTTGTGGCCACCCAGGAATCGCCGCAGGAATAGTTGGCCAGTGCCGTTAGCATCTTTCTCACCGTAGAGGCGCTGATTGTATAGGCCGCATGACGGCCGAAAATGCCCTGTATTACCAGGCGGTAAAGAAAACCCTGTTGCAGCGCTTCCGGTTTACCTCTCAGGGCTACCAAGACAAGTTCAGGGGAGCACGAGCCATGGACGGCGAGACCGGCCGACAGCTCGCTGCCCGACTTTCAGGGTGCTTAGACCTCTGAATTGATATGGCGGGTGTACCGAAAACGTTCGAGGGACTCAGGGACCACGTCGTCTCTGAACAGTTCCTTCGGTGCTGCCACTCCAAACTTGGGGGCTTCCTGAAAGAACGGGACTGCAAGACGCTGAGCGCTTTGGCAGACCATCTTGGGAAGATCCTCGGTGACCAGTCATCAGACTGGCCGCTACAATCAGACGTCACCACTAATATGCTACCTGTGTGACCGCAGTGGACACAGCGCACCCGACTGCCGCATAACAAGAGTTCCACTGGAGCGTGCTACGTGTGGCAAGGCGGGGCACAACTCCGAACATTGCAGGATTCACCCCTTCGACAACACACTCGTGGCGTGATGTGTTTTCATCTTACCTGCCCAGCCCAGCATGATTCCCACTACATCAGCTGCCTTTGGTAGAATTAAGATAACCCGCCGCGGTGGCTAAGTGGCTACGGCATTCCGCTGCTGAGCACGAGGTCGCGGGCTCGATTCCCGGCCGCGGCGGCCGCTTTTCTGATGGAGGCGAAAAGCAAAAACGCTCGTGTGTACGAGATTTCGGCGCACGTTAAAGTGCCCCAGGCGGTCGAAATTAATGAGGAGCCCTCCACTACGGCGCGCCTCATCGCCTGCGTTGCGTCGGCGCGTTAAACCCAACAATCAATCAATTAGAATTAAGATAGCGGCAAGTTGCGTCCCTCAAGCGGACAAAAAGGCAGTAGTAGTACCTTTTTTTAGCCCAAAAGTTGTGGTGATTGCACCACTGAGCTGTTTGCTCAGTCGTCTAGACATCGGGTCTCCCGGTGTTTCGGGAGCTCGATGTCTTCAGCGAACTGGATGAGGGCTTCTTGGAAGTGGGGAGCTGGGCTAGAGATGGCAGCCTCCCACTTTGTTAAGGATGATAGGTTATGAAAGATGGGATGATTTCTCGTACGTGATGCGGGTAGTAACGGACATGACCAAATGATGTGAAGTGATGCTCGTTCCACTGAACAGAAGGTGCAGGCGTCCTTATATTCGCCACGATATATGATGGACATGAGATGTGGAGTGGGGAATGGTAATTTTTGTAGCTGCCTGAGAAAGACTGCATGCCTTCGACTGAGCGATGAATGTGGTGGAGGAAAAATTGCCGATCCTGGCGGAAATGGTCAAGGATATCGGCGAGAGTATGGAGGCGGTCCTTATAGCCGAAAGGTTGCGGGATATATTCAGGGGTCCTATGAGGCTCTCGGCGAACCATATCTCGAGCAGTCTCATTGGCTCTCTCATTTCCCATCAGGCCAGAATGTGCTGGTGACGAGATGATGCGGAAGGTCCGGCTATGAGGTGTGGGCCCTTGCGAGAGGGTTGCCAAGGTTCAAGATGATACCCTGCCGTTTAAAAAAATTAGTACGGCCGATTTAGAATCGGTTAGGATGTTAAGATGCGGAGACCGGCTGTGGGCTATGGCTAGACCGATTGCCATTTCATCTGCCTCTGTGCAGGAAGTGCAACTTACAGATTCTGTAGCGATGGGGCTCCCCTTGGTGTCCATGTCCCTGGTAGAGAACGTACGAGTAGTTGAAGGACGTGCCCTAGGGAGACCCGTACGTGTCCTCAGGGAGACAGGGAGCAACACTGTCATCATTCCGCGTGACCTAGTGGCCGATAATTTCATTTCATTTCATTTCATTTATTTGCTCCTTAAAGGCCCGAAGGCATTACATAAGGGGGGGGCTTGCGCCAAGGTATAAGAATACATACACCGAAAATAACAACAACAAAAACAAGACTACAAAAAAAGCAACATCAGTTAGGAATAGCGAAACTATTGCAAACATAATTACTCGACAGATAGAGGGAGAGAGAGAGAGAGAAAAAAAAGAGAAAACGTGACAACGGAATTTTCACAATCGATTCGGCAGGGGTATCACGTGAAGGCTGAAAGGTTCGCCGTTTCAAGGTTCTTGCGAAATAATTTTCGGTTAGGGCATGAAGCTATGTCATTGGGTAGGGAATTCCAAATTGCTATTGCGTGAGGAAAGAAAGAACTATTCATTGATAATGTACGGCACTCCTCAACGGACTAATCTCCTCAACGGACTAATGAGGAAAATTCTGCTGCTGAATGGGTCCGTCAAACATCTACCAGAGGCAACTATACAGGTCGACACGCAATACTTGGTCGGGGAAGCACTGCTTTATGCATGACAAACCCCACCTACGACCTTGTCCTTGGCAACCTCCCTAGCGTCCGAGCACCGCATAATCCCGATCGATGCTGGGCACGCACAAGTTGCAAGGAAGGAGAGGTTACTGGCTGCCTGAATGGTATAAGGCCACCAGACAACACGGTGTGTATATCTGTGGTGGCCAAAGCCATGAACAAGAATTGTACCCTTTTTAATGTGCCACCAGACATTGGTTCTCTTGTGTCTCGTGAAGAACTGGCCCAGCAGTAGAAAAATGACCGTACGCTCCAGGCTGCGTATCAGAAAATCGTCAAGCGACTCTGTTCTGGCAAAGGACGCCTCCACATCCTCACAGAAGAAGTTGGCCGTCTCTACCGCCATTATCACAGAGGAGCTGGTAGAACTTCCCGCAAACCGTCGTGCCGAAGTTGCTCCGCACCACAATTCTCCGCGGATTCCATGAAGCTGCGACGGCCAACCACCTCGGAAGACCACGCATAACATACAGAATTCTGAACGAATTTTACTGGCCACGCATCCAGGTCGAAGTACGGCGTTTCGTCAAGTCATCTGACACCTGTCAGCGGACAAGCCCACAAGCAGCGGGGCACGCCCACAATCACCTGCTGATCGTGTTAACCGTGCTTAAATGACTTGGATACAGCCCGTTTTACCTCAAAGTGCTTTTTCCCATAATTTACGTTTAAAACTTGTATCGCAATTTTCCCCTTTCCTGTCTGTAAGTCCCCACGTCCGCGGTTTGTGTACGCATGCCTTCGCGTCGCAGACACTTCTACGAGACTGGAATACTTGTGGGACAACTTTTTGGAAAGGGTGGTGATTGTCGTGATGTACTGTGCCGGAACGTGCTTGTGTGGGGTTTACTAGACGAACAAGGACAAGGTATGGCCCTCTACGGAGGAAGAGGAAGAAGAAGACAGCGTGCGCTCGGGTTTTCTGGGTACTGGAACCTCGGCAAGGCGGGTTTTGTTGCATGGTGTGCTGGGCTCCTGGATTCTGACAGCCAGAGCTTCTCCTTTCCCGAGGCCCGGGCCCATTCTCATGGCTCCTTTCGAGGTGTCCGGGAAGCCCTGGCCATCCCGTCCGTGGTCTCCAGAGCGTTCGCGGCGTAGGCCCGATCGGAGACCTGGGTCCGCGCCAAGCACCCGAGGCCTGACATGGGGCATGTGCCACCCGACAAGTGCCCCACGCCGCACGTCGTCAAGCGACCCCCGCCCAACGTCCACGGGCCAGCGGTCACTGTTCGCGGCGTAGGCCCGAGGCGCCACAGGAAGCACAAGCGCTCTCCGTTAGTCCGTTCAGCTCACGTCACCGACATGGCTGGATAGTGCGACTGACGCCGGACTTCGAATGTGGTGAGGCGACCCCTGCTTTGACTGTGTTGGCGATCAGCGAACACTATTACCTTCTCTCGTGACTGTGTACGCGTTTAACGTCTCCGTGTACCCTGTACCCCGTGTGCCTAGTTTGTGATTGTTATCGTACTCGTCCTGCATCACTAATATATATCTCCTGGACGTTGTGCGCCCGATGTCGTCACTCCGTACGAAGTTTCAGCGCGAGGTGCTAGTGGAGTCCTTCATCACACACTTCTTACATTGAAAAGAACGGAAATTTTAGGTAAAGAAAACGATGAACAAAGACTACCACTCCCCTCGTTTTCCTATGATAAGGCAAGAGAGACGGCATTGGTAGTACGGTTGGAGCACTCGTTTCAAGTTTCAAATTGCTGTACGGTGTCTATGTTAGCGTTGTACATGTAACGTTTCTTGTCTATAAATAATCGTTTGTAGCTGAGTTGGAAAGAAGGGGATCCAGGCTGACTTTGAGCGAATTAGATCAGTTTTCGTCGTGCAATACGAGGGGTAATTGAGAAATCTTCATTTACTTTGAGCGAATGATATCAGTTTTCGTCGTGCAATACGAGGGGTAATTGATAAATCTTCATTTACAGAGTGGGGTTTACTAGGCGAAGAAGGACAAGGTATGGCCCTCTACGGAGGAAGAGGAAGAAGAAGACGGCGTGCGCTCGGGTTTTCTGGGTGCTGGAATCTCGTCAAGGCGGGTTTTGTTGCGTGGTGTTCCGGGCTCTTGGATTCTGACAGCAAGAGCTTCTCCTTTCCCGAGCCCCGGGCCCGTTCTGATGGCTCCTTTCGAGGTGTCCGGGAAGCGTTGGCTCTGGAGACCGTCCGTGGTCTCCAGAGTGTTCGCGGCGTAGGCCGATCGGAGACCTGGGTCCGCGCCAAGCACCCGAGGCCTCACGTGGGACGTGTGCCACCCGACAAATACACCACGCCGCACGTCGTCAAGCGACCCCCACCCAACGTCCACCGGCTAGCGGTCGCTCGTTAAGTTGGAGTTGACTGCGTAGGGACAGTACATTTTGTTTATGTTTGAACTTAGTAAACTTAGCAATAACGGGGCGAGATTTGTTGAGTGAGACGGACCCTAAACGATGGCCACGTTCTATTGCGTCAGGTTGAAAATAATCCATGACGGAACATAACACTGGTGTTAGTCTTGCCTCTCTGTGTTCCCAAGTTTCTTTAGCGTCTGGAATGCGATGAAATATTAAGTTGTTACGACTGAATGAAGTTCGTCTACACGGGAGGTTAGATTTTCGATGTCGCTGGTTACGACTGCTAGTGATTGTTCCGTTTGCGATAGGTGCTTTTAAAACAAAGGAAAAGATTTAGACGTTTCTTCCAGCTCGTCGAGTTTTTGCTGGACGGCGGTCGTTTTGGTTTGGATGCTTTTTGTCCATCTTTGATAGCAATTGGCAGCACTGGGCACGTGCAAAATGAACAAACTGCCTTTATAGAGAGAAGAAGGTCTTCAGGCCATCAGGAGGAAACGCGAGGGAGAAATAATTTTTTTGTGTATAATTATGCATAGTCGAACAAAAAAACAGGCTCGCACGACCTCAACGCTCACACTGCTCTTCCAGAAACCGCTCGTAATAGCGGTTAAGGTGTACTTGTGTAGTAGTTGATCAGCACAGGCCCGCGTGGAAGCTTCCCAGAAAGTAAGGAGGGAAGCATTGAGGAGCAAACGCAATGCACGACGCACTCTAAAAACAGTCCCTTTGCGGAAACGTGCAACCCTGCTACTGATTTTGGTTATGTTTATAAATGTTTAGCACAGATTGTAATAACAGAATGGCATACTACAAGTGCATGTGTGCGCGCTCCCAACCAAGCTTGGCATTGGCGTGAAGGAGCAGCCAATGACATTGGCCGCACGAGCCGAACCAACGTCGGTTCGGAACGCATCTGCGCATTCACGCTAAGAAATTTTGAGGTTATTCTTTAGTAATTCGCTCATATATTTTAGACTTGCACATGTACCAAAACATAGCATGACTTGCATATGTACCAAGTGAACTACCCGGTCACCACGAACGCGCGATTGCAGGATAGTTCACTTTTCGCGTGTTCGTTCAGCGTGGTGTGGAAGCGTAAACGTACCGCCCGATTTATTCATCAGATTTTCCAGCCGTGACCGGAGTGCCGTATTCATATGCAAAATTATAAAAAGCGGCCTGAACGGAACGCAGAATGTCAGACGGCCCCGTCTCAGATCGAGGCTGCGGCTCAAAATATCGCCGTAGCAGACGACGCCGGCAACCAGATGTTCTCGCAGACGTCCCGGAGAATCGAGGCATCATGGGCAGGCACTCTCGCCTAGTGGGACGAGGTGGACGAAACAAAGGAGAGATCTGTGTCTGTGTCTCTCGTCTTCTGCGCTACATGCTTGAAAGTTATGTACCAACAAGCCCAATTTCTATGCTACTGAGAAATCGCAGTGTAGGCGAAAATGCGACGTTTTGATGTTCCTGACTCCGCTAATATTCATCGGTGTGAGAAAATTCCTGAGGGAGGTGGTTACTTGGGCATCGATTTACAGTCAAGCGCACGTACAGCGAAGCGTGCGTTTGTTAGTTGTTTGTTTATTGGCGCAAGGCCAGCAATGGCCAAAGAGCGCCAAAACAATGCTATTTTAAGAGTAGTGGGATGAATCAAACAGTCACAAAAATGAGCTGTAAAAGTTAAATCGAATGGTGAAGTGGAGTAAACAAAAGTAACATGGCTGGTGTATGGAGCCAGGCTAAGAGTATGAACGGTACAGGACCAGTTGTAAAAACGTCGCCTCTGACAGATACTTTAAAACGCATTTGACCGAGAACATAGGTTCGTCAAATAAAAATAATGATGGATGGAGTGGCATCTGTCGTCGGTAGATTTTTGAAAGTGTCTGTGTCGTGTTGTGTCAAGTACCCTAAATGTAATTAGTATGTGAACCACGGATAAGCACTCTCCACAAATGCTACAAAGGGATCTTGACGACCCATTGAGCAGGTATGAGAGCGTCACGTACCTCTGGCCTATCCGCAGTCTAGCTAACACTACTCCGTGCGTCTGTCTTGTCTGTCTGTTATTAATTCGCCTAAACGTGGCCTTACAGTGTGTAGGTTGTTGTCTGTATGTCCCATATTTCCTGCCAAGATTTACGGAGGCACCTTCGTACTAATGGTTTCAGGTCGAGGTAGGGGACATAGTGTACATCGACGGTGCAGCAGAGAGCGGCTTCAGCAGCGTTCTGGTCAGCAATTTCGTTTTCAGGAATGCCGCTGTGTCCCGGAACCCAGCAATCAACTACTTTTAGTTTATAGTTGTAGGTAGACATTAATAACCGAATTAACCAATTAAAACAGTTTTTGTTTGTTTGAAGGATTGTAAGGCTCTGACTACGACTCAAAGAGTCTGTAAAGATTATGGAGTGTTATGTTATGCTTTGTATGATGTGCTTTACTGCAATTAAAATGCCTTACACTTCTGATGTGAGTATACTACTGTTTACGTTTAATGTCGTCGCAATGGAAAAATGGGGTTCACGTTCAGCACATCACACAGCGTAACACGAATCAGTGTAAAAGGCGGTGGGCGGCTATTTGTCTTTCAGCTGTAAAAAATGTTGCATTATTATCTCTCTCAGCGCGTTTTGTGTGTCAATAAACCTAAAAGACATCTTGGAGTGCTGCGGTGCACTGCCTGACACGAAAACGTAGAATGCGGGGAATTACCCTGAAACAGATGAGTTGAGGCGCAAACTATTAACTGTTTATTATCATGGGAAGGGGGGCGGGTATATCTGATGTACATGTAAAACACACACGAAAAAATAACAATAAGTAGCGATACGTGACATGAGATCTATTCCTCACTTAGAAAACCTATTGACGCTTCGAAAGAAATCTCCATCCACGCCTGACAACATTGCAAATGCTTCAAAGATTTCGCGGGTAATCTTGTCTTTGGAGCGGAACAAGATTGTTGTCCGCTCAAAATCGGGCGTACAACTCTTATATCGACTCTTAAGATGCGTGGCCAAATTTCCATTTACCGCCAGTTGCGCGCAAGGATCGGGATGTTTCCGTAATCTGTCTTTGAGACAACGGCCTGATTGCCCCACGTAAGACCTACCACAGGAGAGGGCGATCTTGTATACAATGCCCTTTGCGCAGTTGACGAACTGGCGCAGATCGCAGAGGTACTGGCGCAGAGGGCTCAGGATATTCATTCATATTCATTCAACCTCTGCACTTCAAGATGTTAGAACACCAACTAACCCACTCCCAGGCCTTGTTTAAGAAATGTCACAAGAGATTGCGGACCTGTCCCAAGGCGCGACTAAGTCAGCAATATGAAATTACTAGCCTCCCTAACGGCTCTCACTGTCAATAAGAATGAAGCATGTAAAGATGGACGTGCGGCGTAAAAATGACCCGATGAAATGTCGCTAACGCTACAATTACACGGGTTATTTATATGGCGGTCACCTTAGCGGCATGGAGCCAATACCTTAAAGTGCGCTGGTGTTCAAAGCTCCACTTATCGCCCTCTGCATATAGAATTTAGATGGGGCACGTCAGGAAAGCTCACGATGCAAGCCGTAGCCTGAGGTTCAGCGCTGGGTCCAGCATTTTCAATGCAATTTTATAGGCGGACCCATAGATGACACTCCCATAGTCCAACAGTGAGCCGCCAAAACAGGTAAAAACACGGAGAAGTATTTGTTTGTCTTTCCCGTAGTAGCAATGCGAGTAGACCTTCAGGATAATCATTGTTTTAAGGCATTTGTGCTTAAGTTGCTTGATGTGAAGAATGAATGCCACTTTGCTGTCAAACAGGACACCAAGAAACTTGTGCTCCTTGCTCACAGGAATCCTAGCGCCATTAAGCATAAAGTCTGCATCCGGATGGATACCACGCTTCTTCGGAACACCACGTAAGAGCTATTTCCTGTATTAAGTTTTAAAAAACTTTTATCGGCCCAGCTTGCAAGTTTTTGATACCAAGCTGGACGAATTGACTGATTTAAAAGATATATGGACGTCATATACATACTTGGAATAAGATGTTGAAGGCGGCAATGCCTCCCAAGGGCATTCATCTTGACTATGAAAAGAGTGCAGCTTAACCTTGTGGCACGCCGTTTTCTTGCACGTGAACCTTTGCGAGTGCACTACCGACTCTAACGCGAAACGTTCTGCCTGACAAGCAGGGTGTTTAACGTGTTCCCCGGGACACCAAATGACGTGACGCCACTGAGGAACCCGTAACCTTAAGCGGTGTCTTACGCCTCTCAAGGTCTGAAAATGCTGTTGCATAGAACTGTTTATGAATGAAAGTATCCTTTATGTAAGACTCAACGATGACTAGTTTGTCGCTCGCGGATTGCCGTACCCTGAGACCAGGCGGGCAGCTCTCCAGAAGACCATTGTACTCAAGAAAGTACACGAGCCTCCTGTTTATCATGTTCTCGAGAAGCTTGCACAGGCAGCTAGTCAAGGCAACGGCACAGTAACTTTAGGAGAGGGCAGGTCCTTTCCCTCTTTCAAAAAAACCCCTACTCTAGGCCTCCCGCCATTAACTTGGAATGTGCCCTGAAAGCCATATCTTGTTGCATTGGTGGAGAAGTGTTAAAAGGGTGTCTGCATGTAGGTGTTGTATCCTTGTATACGTGATGTTTTCTAGGCCTGGAGCTGAGGGCTTACACTTGCTCAGAGCAGCCCCCAGCTCATGTAGTGAAAAAAAGAGTTGCAAGAAGTCTGTGGTTTGTTGTGGTCGTGTAGGAACTTCTTTTCATAAAAGGTTGTATGTTTCGGAAGGTGTTTGTGTAATTTACAAAAATGGACGCTTGTTGGAAGTGTTGTGCAAGTTTGTTAGCTTGGTCTTCGAGTGTGTCCCGCTGTGCTAACCCGACGGCAGGCTGTGTGTCTGTTGTATTTAAGTTGGGATACTTTTGTCCATACCTTGTGTGTGCCTGTGTGTGAGTTAACGGATGTAAGGCGGCCGCGCCAACTGTCCTTTTTCTTTTCTCGATGCACACGCTTTCGAAAAGCCTTTGCCTGTTTAAACGAGATGAAGCTATTAGACGTTGCGTACCGACGAAGAATACCCCACGCCTTGTTCTGGGCCTCTTGCGGCCAACTAGTCGTCATTGAACCTTGGCCTCCTTGCGTTGCACAGGGCACCGCAGGCCTGGGGAATAAACCTTTTGGAGGCGTCAAGAATGCGTGCCGTGATGAATGGGGCGGCTTCTTCAAAGTGTATTTGTGTTAGGGATGGGTGGTGTATTTTGCCTGTTTTTTTTAAATGTACTCCAATTTGCTCTAGCTTCAATGAACCTTTCAGGGGAAGGTGAACTGTTTGGGCCGTTACCTATGTGCGTTAATGTGGTTGGGAAGTTCTCACTACCATATGGGTTAGTGCCACCATCCCAGTCAAGAGATGGAAAGGTTACTGAAATGGGATTTGCGAAGTCGAGCTGTGTATGAGTTTTGTGTCCTATATAATGGTATGTGCGTTATTGAATAGGCATGCTCCCGAAGATGTTAAATGTTTTTTGATAAGGCGATCTCGGGAATCCGTGTGAGAAGAGCTCCAAGTGCATTATGTGCGTTGAGGTTGCCTAAAAGAGCAAATTATGCGGGTAGCTGATGTGCAAGGCCCTGGAAATCTGAGCTCGAGAGTTCGACGTCAGCAGGGATGTACAGGGAGCATAGTGTTAGGAGCCTATAGAAAATTATGGTAATGATGGCAACAGCCTCAAGGACGGTCTGTAATTCGATACTATGACGCGCCAAGGACTTTTGGGCACTGATGGTTACACCCCCAGGCGATGTACCACCAGCATCCTTGTCCTTCCTAAAAACGATGCAAGCATTCAAGAAATTTGTACGTCTGGAATGTAAATGTGTGTCTTATAGAAACATGACAATTGGCTGATTGGAGTGCAGTATCTCGTACACATCACCAATATTTTTAAGAGGGCATCTACACTTTCAATGGGGTGTTTTTTCTCTTGCCATTGCTTAGAGTGAGAGCTACAGGAGTGTATATTGTCACGAAGCCAAGGACGACGCAGTTGTCTTGCAGAAGAAACAAGTTTATTGGAGCGAACTTGTGCTCCCCTAACAACTCAAAAGAATACAGAGGCGGCGAAGCAGCGGTCAACAAAGTGACTTGCTCAGGCGAGTGTCGTCGAACCGAATGCCGCGGCGTCTGCTCTGCGGGCTTTTATCTTCCGGTGCGAGTGTTTCTATAACCGTCGATTCACATCCAGAACAATGTATATCACACAAGATTGTTCTGGGCTAGCGACGTTAGGGCGAAACAGTCTGCTTATCTGAATGTGATAGCCCGTGCGGCATAAAAATAAAGAATGCAAGACGCGCTTTGCTTGGAACGTAGATAACATTGCCGGGCGTGGCCACAGCAAGGGGTGTGGGGACGGGATGGCCCGCCAGATGCAGCCCATTGGGGCGGAAGCTGGACATATTCTGACTCGCATTACTGAGTCCCTGCTGAAGACACGCGCCGCCCCGCCCCCTTGCGACCTGGGTCTGCGCACCTCCCCAGAGGGAAAGAGGCGAACCTCTTCTGCGCCTCTGGGAAGGTGATGTTTTCTGTGACCTTGATGTTCGTTATCTTTTTTTTAAAGCTGAAACGTTTCGTACTTTGTGGAGTATGCAGCGTGTGCTCCCTGGCAGTTTGCTCAGATGAAATGTTGTTAAGGACAGTTGTCTGAGGGATGAACATGTTGAGCCCATTTCGGGCATGTTAGTCGACAATGGCTGGCGTAAGAGCCAACACCGAACCACTGGCATTTACAACACCAGCTCTGGTGGGGATGCATTGTCTGAGTGGCAATGAATGAAGCCTCCATTACTTATTCAGGAACTGTGGAAGGGTCGAAAGTCAATATTACATGTTTTGTTGGAATTTTCTTGTCATCACGAGGAATCATGATACGGGTCACTGCTGTCACCCCTTGGTCTTTATACCCTTCTAACAGATCGGTTTCAGTTTCATTCATCAGATCTGGCTCACAGATCACACCCTGGGAGCCATTAAGGCTTCGTTTGGGTGTGAGGCTGATGTCCAGATCTGCGATGCGAGTGTGAGTCCAGAGATTTGTGGCTTGTTGCTTGTTGTTGGCTTCTACAAGACCCTCTCCGGTTTTAAGTTCTTTGATTTTGTAGCATTAACCAACAATGCCCTCAAATAATTTTAAAATGAGAAAGACAGACCTCTTGGCAACAGGGCTCGAGGTGTCAACAGATTTCATTATCAAAAATCTACTATAGCTATCCGGCTGTGGGAATCGTGTGGTTGGCACTGGAGGAAGGGGTACTTCAGCGCAACAACCCTTTGGCGCGCGGTGCCAAAGGAATTGGTACAACAACGGTCGTCGCGGCTGTCGTCGACGGCACAAGGGGGGCCAAATTACGTCTGGTACGAGTCGGTGCTACTAAAATGCTCTCTGTACAGCAACAAAATCAATGTATGCAAACAAAGCGACCGCGTAGGCTACTGAAGGGATGTGTGTCTCAACCCCAACCAGCGAAGGTGGCCGCGCTGCGATAAGCCAAATGCAGCGACGGACGCCCAGGTGCAAGCTGTGCGGGTGTGCGGGTGATGGCTCAGAGGTACAGCACTCGCCTCGTATGTGGGAGGTACTGGGTTCGATTCCTGGTACCGCCGGACACCCACCGGTTTCTTTAAGGGTACAGGCGTCCCTGGTCGAGTGCGGACCCTTGAAACGGGAATTTTACGTCTGGAAAGCTGCCTTTACCCTATCGAGGGGCCCCTGACCCTTGTCCATCTGGCGGCCCCCGGCCCATGCCGCCCCGCCATCATGCCGCGTTGCGCATTGCCGGGGGTGAAAGAGTCTGGCGGCATGTCCTGCCACCGGCGGTTGCGCGCTGAGCGTCCATCGTGGCTGTGGAAGGCACCATGTGAATTCGTGTTCCTTGGTGGCGCCGGGCGCCTACCGGTAAAATAGGTAAAAGCGACTCCCCGGCCTGGCGCTCGGCCCTAGTGTGGAACTACAACGCTTGGGAAGTTCACCCGGCTTGCACGGGAAATCGACGCTATGGAAAGAGGCGGCTGCAAAAACGCAGGAACTTTTTTTGAAGGGGTTGTTGAAGGGGTCCATGTAATAGAACGGTTCCCTCTCCTTCGTCAAGCTGATTCACAGCTTTTAGTCAGGAGACCGTCCAGAATTCATTCTGGAAATAAAAAGATTTGATTTGATTTTATCATGTGGGCGGCAACAGAACGGGCAGAACGTTGTTTAAGACGCCGTACGTGGTACTACGGAGGCAATAGGGGCGGTGCATTGCAGCTGAGGAAGAAAGGGAGCAGCAGATTTTCGAACCTAGATTTTCGACCCTTAAGGCGACAAGCAACAAGATGAACAGTACACTGTCCAAAGAAAGAACGGAGTTGAGGGGAAGATCACCTTAAAGAGAAAGTGTACTGCGCAAACAAGAGCAGGACTGCCAGCGCCACGAAGCGGGGCGGCCGCCGTCGCGCGAGTGCGTGAGCTGGCGCGACAGAGCCCAGGTAGCAGCCGCGAAGAGCGGTGAGAAGTTGACCAGTAGACAACGGTCGAAGAAACTAGAAGAAAGTGACGCTATGGTGGCGAAGAAATGGGAGCTTCGCAACGAAAAAATGGAGCTCCGCAAGGCGCTGAAAGAAATACAAACGGCGCTGCAAAGCACGCGACGCCCTCCAGAACGCACTATTAAATGTCCCTCCCCCCTCCCGACTCTCCTCCACCGTAGGCGCAGACGGAAGAAATGAACAATGAGCTGTACTGCAAAGGACCAGCCATGAACAAACGAGAAACGGTTACACACGGTGCTGTAGAGATCATTAGCAACGAGGCCCGGACTGACCAGTTGGAAGTGCCTCTGAAAAGCATGCAAGCGTGAGTAGACCGGACGTTTGAGACGATCGAGACGGCCATCATCTACCAAAGCAAAATCTACGCCGAAAGGTTTTGCGAGATAAAGACGGCGCTGCAACACCTGGTCTCGTAGGGAGTACGAACGTAGGGAGTACGAACAGTTATTGTTGTGCAATGGAAGTGTCACGTCCCCGAGAGGAAATCGACAATGTTACAACAGTATATGGAGGGCAGTGATCAAGAACCAGATACTTCTGCTACTGGACACGTGATCGAAGACGCGTCAACAATGATGATCAACGCGCCAACAACAAAGGTCAACAGCAATGACCGTTGCTTGGGACGCTTCAGCGTCAAGCATAAATTGCCCTACACGGAATGCAGTCTCTCTGTGATATAGAATGTCCCACTGTCCGGCGGCAAGTCCTACGTAGGGCAGACGGGCGATGCGTTCACGATCGCCTACGTGAGCATGCTAATTCGCTCCAGACGTTCCAGGGGAGCAACCTCGCTACTCATTGCGGAAGACATGGCTGCTCGCCTAAGCTTGAAAACGACTCGATTTCAACAGGAGGTGACACCGTTCGGGCTTCTGTATGGAATGCCGGCAACAGTAATGCATGGCGCACTGCTGACATGTGTACAAGACGATAACTTGAAAGCCGATGTCCAAGGCTACCTGCAACGTAAGGAAGAGGCGCGAGAACTTGTTTGAGATTGTATGTCAGACCAGCAGCAGGATACTGAATGGCATACAACTTCTTACAAGACGCCAATTATCTCCCAGGTGCGCTTATCTGGGTTTTGACTCTAATTATAGGATGTGGAATTAGCGAGAATCTCCTGCGATGGTATTTAGGACTCTGCCGAATTCAACGATGTGTTGGCCAACTCGTGAACGAGGTTTTCACTGATGGTGACATCTGCACATCACGACTACGCGTGCGGCCGAAGTTGTCAACGTGATTTGTTCATCTCTTACCGTTACAGACGATGAAATGGTCTTAATACCGTTGGACCATCCATTTTATGCATCCTTACAGCGTGTAACGTCCCGAACCACGCCTCCTGCTTTGTTAACGCACGTGTTTTCCTTTCATCGTCTGACCACGCCAGGCTGCATTATCACTGTTCTAAGCGCGGCGCGTGTTTTCCTCTACCTTTTTTGCATGCCGCAGAGGCTATCTAGTTTGGTATATACAGAGTTTCACCCTGCTGCCGTCATACCACAATAATGTACAATCTTTGAAAAAAATTTTTAGGCCAAGCCGGGAACCCTCAGGCTGCAAAATATTCAATGTACAAGCTCGCCCCCCGAGCGAGGCTGACATTTTTATGCAGGAGATCTAGGAAAAACACCTTTGTTTCTTATGGCTTTTAAGTATTTTTTTACATTCAAACATTCAAAGGTAAAGCCGCTTCTTTGAATTCTTTGTGGTCGAGAAGGCTTAGGATTGGCCCACAAAAGTTTGACAAAGGGTGCACTTTTATCCCTGGTGTTGTGGACCTATTTCGATGCTTCCACAAAGAACATTGCTGAGATGAATCATCTCAAGGCCAACGCCCCTGCGTACGTTTCCCTGACTGCCATCTGTGCACGTTGACCCGTTAGCAGCTTCTTCGACGCTTGTGTGTTTCTTAAGTTCTTTCCCTGGCACAAGTTCACTCCAATAAAGATATGTTGCCTCAAGACGCCGGCATCATCTTTGGTTAAGTACTGTTATAGTTAAACGCCTATTAAATATTATACCTGAACGCTTCCTTTCAGTGTACATCCAGTGGAAGGGTGCCAGTGAAGTGGTCGCAGAACCGTCACACTATGGTAAGTTTTCACCAAATGTCAGCTGATTATTCATATGGTTATAGTATTCTTCCAAAAAATGCTGCTAATTTGGTGTTCTAAGCGGCACAATTCCGTATCCTCCTTATTAAGAGGACAGCCGCTGTCTGGCTGGTGTAGAATCGGTGAAATATATCCGATTGATTGATTGATTGATGGCTTTAACGCAATGACGTTACTCAGGCGATGATGTACGCTGTACTGGAGGGCTCCGTAATTATTTTAAACACGTCAGGATCTTTGGCGTGCTCCAAAATTGGAACACATGGGCATTTTGGCTTTTTGCCTCAATCCGAAAAGCAGCCGCTGCGGCCAGCAATCGAACCCACGTCCTTGGGCTCAGCATCAGAAAGCCTTAGCCACTGACCTAGGACGATGGGTGAGAATATAAAATCTAGTAAATCGGTGGGCAAAACGGCCGCAGCGGTCCACTTAACGTAACGAAACCAATGGAGCGATAGCAAAGGCGGTGTCCTGAATTCAATTTTAAAATGTCCTTAATTTAGGGGCCTTACTCAAAGCATCTCAGTGCAAGCATACACCGACAGGGGTAGTGCGATGATTTGAACGCTTTCATTCGCTTGATGAGCGGAAGAAATAAATTCCAAGGTGTTGCTATGTGGGCAGTCGAGAGCAGTCAATTCGCACGGAAGCTACAACTGGCTGAAGAAGGTGTCTGACGACACTGAGCGGACACGCACCCTGGAGCACTGTTCCATCGGTGTTCGCACGACCAAGAGACGGAGCGGCAGCTTCGCTCGGTGCTGATGCTTGTTAAACGCAATTAGCCACGTCAAATCAGGCTGCTACCAATGCTCTACACTTTCTGCTCGTGCGTGCTCCACGTAACTCCTGCGTCTTCTGAAACTGGGCACACTAAAAAAATAACACATTATCTCCAACTATTGCGCTACATGTTCAAGAAACCTGCTTGTTGTGTCAAAGGTTCGCAAGCCTGATCCCGCCCAACAAAGCGACGATGACATCCAAGATTGAGAAATCACCAGCTTATTACGCGGCGACAAAAACGGCAAGTACCGAGAAATGGAGCACCCTGTACTAGTGCTGCAAGGCTAAAGAAACAACCGAACTGGCATCAGCTCTGCTTTCGCCGGAGACCCGGCTGTGACACCTCCCTTAGATATCCGAACTTGCCGCTGAAAGTTCGTCATCACTGGAAGGCCAGGAGAGTTTATAAGGTCCGCAGGGTTTTACGTATCTCCCAAAGTGGACCGCGTTAGCACGCGCGAGAACCCGTTGAACATATTTCGCGAAATCCGCGCCGGTGGTGCGAACTCGGCGTCTGTGCTACCCACTTCAGGCGGTAAAGTACGTGAACTGGCAAGGATCACAGCACGCCTCAGATCACGCACAAACGCTGGGCGGAGCGTTTCTGAAGGTCAAGCGGGCCGACGCCAGGCGCTCCTAACGAAGAGCGCACTCACGTGAGCCTTATGAACAAGGCAGCCGTAGCCCACTTGTGCACGCGTGAAAAAGCGCGCCGTATTGCTTCCGAAGCGTCGTTTGTTTAGTGACAGAATTGGTGGTGGCAGTGTCGTGATCGTTGCGCAAAAAAATTGTGGCTGCTTCGTCTGTCATAGGAATCGGTAAGACACGGAAGTGAAATTTGCAGCGAAATCTACAGCGAAAGCAGAATGAATTGTCGGTCGACGGCTGTCTTGTGGTTGTGCTTGGCAAACGAAGTGCTGCTGGCGGGTCACTTCGGAAAAGGTTCGAACACTTCGCTCCGCTTTCGTGTCGTGTACGGCAGACGGTTGCGTTGCGACGAGGCAGACGGTTGCGTTGCGAACGCGAGAGGGAGCGTTCCTAGCTTGGACCGTGAACTCGTGAACGCATTTCGCTTCTCGCTGGCCTCTGGCACTTCGCTTAGCAATTAGTCAATCACGTTCACCGCATTCATCCCTGGGTATCGTAGCCTTTTAGGGCGCGTAATGAAACAGTTTTGAGGCGCCAAGTGCCGTCGCTCGTTGGAGTCATGATGCACTACTTCCCTTCACATCTTATAGAAGGCAACACCATCCGCGTCAATAAGTTGTTTTTCGGCCGTTCCTCCTGTGTTCGTTGTACTGGCGTCATTTCCGTGACGAATATGGCGTAAGTGAAACCTTTGTGTGTCCCGGCATAAAACACTTTCGTATTAAAACACCACAACCAGGTTATCGTGGAAGTGCTAGTGATACAAACGGTACCGGATACGATCTACAGGACCGAGGGAACTTGCGCGGTATCTGCGCTCAAATACTATGACACATCTTGAGAGCATACGAACATCGACGGTGTCTATCCTTTGTAAGCAAAGCTTCTGTGTAAGAGCAGAAATGCAAAATTGTGCACTTGAATGGCCGCAATTTTTCATGCGTAGCATTCTTTGCCGAGTACCCCCACAGCCAGTAGCGTGTAACGCCCCGCATTCCGACAACAATACATATTTTGCGGAAGTTCCACCGCCAAACATTATAATAGAGTAACTGAAGATAATTGGTCGAACAATACATTTTAAAAATGAAAAAAAAACTATGAAAAAATTACGGAAATGGCGCACCATATAGCCTTCTGCATTTCCACAATAACGCAGATTTTGCGCAAATTTCCCCTGTAATCC
>JABSTR010002656.1:0-99010 GCA_013339765.2 Haemaphysalis longicornis
TTGGCATGACCAACCCAGACCAATCTGATTGGTGCGGGATTGCTTCTTCAGCCACTGTCATCAAAAACGTCAGAAAATAGTGGGCATCCGAGCGCACGAATGGGTCCCCAAGGAAAATTATGTTGTGGTCATTCTCCTTTGTGCCAGCAGTGCGTCTCTAAGACAGCACAAAGCGTCTCGCCATCATACAATAACACGCTCCTCGTATCCTCAACTGCTGGAAGGTCTGGCGTCCTGCCGAGCGATAAATAAGGTACTCGTTGTGCTCACCGGTTTCGGGCAAGGAGACTCTTCGAGAAAGGACACGTCTTTATTGAGAAGATTCAGAGCTTAGGCCTAAAAGAGGCTTTATATCCACCACCGCGAAATGAATGTAAGCCATGATTTACTTGTTGCCTTTGCTCATTGTGCGGCATAAAGTCATTTACGATAACATGCCCATTGTTACTGGTTCTAACATGGGCGTGATATAGCTTCCGACTTAGCTTCGCCGACAGGAAGCGATCAAAGTCGGTTTTAAAAAAGCGACAGCTAACCAGAAGAGACGCAAAAAGAAGCACGCAACACCTGCGAAACTGATGTTCCGGTCCGTCGGATGCGCTGTCACTTCCTTTCAAAGTTATGTACCTACCAGTCGGAATTTTAACTCTTCTGCGATCAACAAAACATTTAGTGTGAATTGTTGCAACATACTGCGGAGGAGCTGTTACTCTGGGCAAGAATTCAGTGCATAAGAAGAAGTCTGGAGCTACGCTTTGGCTTACTATATTAGACAAATACCCGGGATATTTTAGTGACTACTTCAGCGCCAACATTTTTTTTGAAACATGTAAAGCGCTTCGAAAAGAACTGTGTTTAACTACATAGTAAGTTTTAGTAATGGCTGCAGTCAGACTTGAGAAAGAAACAGCGGCAAGATTAGAAGCAATATTTGCTTACTTTTCGAAATAGCTTGAGGCTGTGATCAGGCTACACCGCCGCGTTCAGGGCACAAGGGGATTTTGTGGCAATAAATGGAGTGTTCTGTCGATTGCAGCGCCGATTTAAACTATTTGTATGTTACTAGAGCTTCTGTTCATACAGCCGACACATCCACCAAGCATGTCGTTCACCTGCTCAGAGTATCTGATGGGTTCATTGACGCACAGACCATATTTCGCAAGTACATCTACTCTCGGTCCTGGTATACACAATTGGCAGTTAACCATAGTTATTTGCTTGGGTAAAACCGGTATACAGAAAGAAACATGAATCAACTTCTTTGCATTTGATATCCTCACTACCACGCCGACGGGAACATAGCAACACAAAAAACACAAGAAAGTAATGGGTAAGGGAGGTGACGGTGATTTTGAGGTCTGGCTTGAGTGAGTGCTGGAGCCTTTTTACGTTCAACGCTGTGCTTAGGCATGCATAGTGACAACGCTGAAATTTTTGAACGCACTCAATATAGGCTTGACAAGGACGTTCGTATGCAAGGTACTGGCGTGACTGGATTCATGACCTGGGATAAAATATCCTGCGACTGCGCGTGTACATTCAGTGGCTGCGAAGGCTAAGCGCGATCGGACATCAAGTATACACCAATAAGGCCGATGCCTTAATGTGTGAAATTCTATCCTTAAGGGTCCCCCCTTAACAGTCCCGCATTCAATCAGCGTGAGCACCGTTTGGTGCTCTGAACTGTTTTACACTGGACGTGGCGTGGAAAGCTAATCTGGTCTTTAAAAGGCCAGTTTAAATTTAAAAAGAAAGCTAAACGGAAGTGGCTGCCTTTTGAGAACAGTTTGGGGGAACTATTGGCAAAAGCCGACATTGAGCGTAACAGGGAAATTTCACTACCTTAGGAATTACTCCACCGGAGAGGTCGCATGAGCAATTGCCAATCTAGAGACAACCGAAGCTTGTTATAAGGATGCCGTCGACATGTTGTGGAAACTAGGAGACAAGGGGCCGGCATGTCAAAAGAAACCATGGATTGTATTTGCATAATGATGATCATATTACGGGCGGGAGTCTGGGAACTTCTTTCACAACAACCTTTCCGCCTCGAAACAGTGAATGAACTAAATGGCCGATCACTGTAGTCCGTTGCACAGGCACATTCACTTCCAAATTTCAGCCAGTGTCCTATTGGAACAGCGTCATCTTCCATCGGTGGTTGTAGCGTCGATGGCGCTTTCGGCAGGCAGGAATTTGTACGGTCACAGACCTGTAAACAGCGACCACAACGTGCTTGCTTAAAGTAAGTTTTGCATGAAAGTGAGCGATTTTCGTCGGAATCACTTGGAGCCATTTAAAATGAAACTTGTGGGGTTAATGCCTGTAGGGCTCACTGTCATTTCCTGCTCTTCTGTGTTTGCAGAACATACAAGTTTTCCGTCGATTCCGGTGGTGCCTCTGTTTGATGCGCCTAATCAAGAACATCAGTGCTTTCCTAAGTTTTTCTCTTCGTACCTTTTAAAATGTTCGTTACGCTTCCTTGGTTGTTCTGTCGAACCAGCCAAGCGCCTGGGAAAAGTTCCGATTGATGAATGTGTGTTTTGAGGAGGACAAAGGTATAGAGATTGTTTGTTCAGGCCTCTCTTTGCGGTTGCCTTGCTTGTGGCATGTACAGGCTGAAGCGCGTCGTAATCTGTGTCCAGTAGGAGTTGCTTCTGGCCGAGGACTGTTGAAGGTGGCTCACACTCGCATTGGTCACTGTCGTTAGGCGTTTTCTCCGAGTGCTGCTGATGAAAGGATTGAGCCTGTGCAGTTTGGAAATCTTCTGGCGAAGCTTCACTAGGAATGGCTTCATTAACGGGGTCCTCGATCGTATAACGCGACATCAGAATTGAATGATGTGGAGGCCGATTATCTATCAGTTTATTCTCTGACTTCGGAATGACTGAAGAATAGGAGGTGTTCGATACGTACACCGAGATTCTGATTTTAATTCATTGTTCTAAAGCGCATTTTAATCTGGTTCTAGTGTCGATTATAACCTCTTCCCCTTCGAAGCTTGCAGTACATTCCTGTTATAAAAACTTGGTTAGTATGCATGGCTCAAGATCTTTGTCCAATAAGCTCAGCTTGGCTTCATGTTCTTGTATTCGGTAAAGAAGGCTTCGTGTTACAAGTTTTTGGGTAGCAGGCACTTTACGGTGGCAAGGGCTTTACGGCGGCAATAATGCACAAAATAGCTGTCATTTTATGGTAGAGACTCATTGGCCGAAGCTTCAACAAACTGTCCTGTTTTCATTTTTTTGGTGTCAGAAAATTCTCTCTGCCAAAGTATGTCCATTTACGTTATTCTAACGATAAAGGTGTTACTATTGCAAATCTGCATTTTTTTAAAAACGAGAGAGCGTTACCGCTTTGCCGTTGTCGCTCTTTTTTGTACGCATTTTGAACGTTCGTGCGCGACGTTTTTGTTACTTTTCTGGTTTTGGAGGAGGTTGTATGATGATGCATTTTTTCATTTGTGCGCCCTCTACTGTGGGAATTATCTTTTCATTCTACCTGTATTTTGGTTGTTCAGAGTTGTACGAGCATTATCTTCATTGGCGAGCGTTATACGATAAAACTGTTTCTTTCCGCCAAATTTGCCATTTCTGTGGCAAATTCTAGGGGGAGAGAGAGAGAGACAACCTTTAATAGAAAAGGATGACCACTGGTCACGATGGGGGAAAGGAATGGGGAGGGAGGGTAAGAGAAAATAAACAAATTAATGCTGGTCGTTCTCAGTAGAGTCAATAACTGGGCCAGTTCTTGGAACCTGCAATTCATGGGCCAGTTCATGGTGATCGCAATAGGGTTTGTGCACATACACCAGTTCGTTCGGGGGAGGACCCGCTCAAACAACCCGTGCCAGACCGCTTTTAATTGAATAAACCGCTATTTCATATAATAGTTGTGCATCAGTTTGTTGTGGATCGGGATGGGGTTGGGGAGATTGAAATGTACGGTGCGTGGCGAAAGCTGGGCACCACCAAACTAGGTGTGTGAGGTCTGATGGAGTGGTGGTACGGCAGTAAGGACATCGAGGGGGCAGGTGAGGGGTATACCACTTGCGAAGTGTTTCAGGTGTGTACGCTGAATTTGCAATATATTTGTTAATAAAAATTTCGCCTGAGCGGGGAATAGGAGGTAGGCGGCTGAGGTAGCCAGCTGGAGTTAGGGCTTTTAGACGTGTGCGTCGGTCCTTCTTGTGCTGGTGAATACGCATCGCTGGGGAGGGAGAGGGGGACCGCGACGGCCTTACCCCAGGCACCAGTGGAGGATAAGAGGGGGAACTCTCCTGAGCGGCCACATGAGCCGCCTGGTTGCCTGAAGAAAATGGTTCGTGGCCAGGTACCCAGTCGACGCGGATGTTGGTGTTGTTCCGTTTGAGGAGTTGAATTTGAAATAGAATTTCGTGGACGACAGGGTGGGTCGAATCATACGATCGCAAAGCTGTGAGGGCCTCGTACGAATCTGTGAGTATGCGTATGGAGGGCGGTAGAGGTGGGTCACAGTCAAAGGCGATAGCTGACACTGCGTTGTTAATAGCGTACAGCTCCGCATCGAGGCTGGAAAGTTCTTTGCCAAGTATGGTAGTGTACCCTGAGAGAACCGGTGCCTCAGGGCATGTCCAAGCAAGGCCCGCGCCGTACTGGTTTACGCTTGCGTCCGTGAAAATGTCCAGTTCGT
Source organism: Haemaphysalis longicornis (assembly GCA_013339765.2). Classification (NCBI taxonomy): domain Eukaryota; kingdom Metazoa; phylum Arthropoda; class Arachnida; order Ixodida; family Ixodidae; genus Haemaphysalis; species Haemaphysalis longicornis. The sequence continues at coordinate 4,672 of JABSTR010002656.1, forward strand.
TCTGAAGGCGATCCCTTTGGAGGCGTCGGATTCGCCGCTGTCGCAATAGAGTATTAGTACGCTCTATAGGTCTGCTATGCGTAGAAGTATCAATTGCTGGTCGCTGCCAGGGTGCTATGGGGACTGGGTAATCGGAAAGTACTGGTGGTCTTCTGGCGTCCCACGCTACTAAGGCGTGTCCCTGGTGTGTAAGGGGTCTTTTGAAGTCCGCCTGGGCTTTGGCCTCCTGAATGATGGCTTCAATAGGAGGAAGAGGTACAGCTTGCTCCAGTTTACCAATGGGTGTATGCTTTGGTAAGCCAGTGACTGTCCTGAGGGTCGCCCGATGTAGCACCTGAATGGTTTTGGTGTCGGTCTTGTTGAGGTCGTAAGCCGTTGCACCGTACGTGAGGGTGCTCACAGTGACAGCCCTGGCCATATTCAAGATGGCTTTCTGCGATGCTCCACCATATTTATTCGACAATCGACGAATGGAGTGCAGTATGGCATTCCATTTCTGTTTTAATCTTTTGAGCCAAATGCCAGGACTGTTTTTTGTTCCAATTGGAAGGCCTAGGAGTGTAATGGGCTCAGTTGAAGCAGATACATCGCAGTTGACTAGGTTGACTACAATTTCTTGGGGCGGGTCAGGTGGCTTACAACCGTATACTGCCAAAAATTCGGTTTTTTTCAGGTGCGAGTTCTAGACCTAGCTGAGCCAGAGTGAGCTCAAGGCTATTAGCCGCGGCCTGTAGCTCAACAACCTGGCCCTCTAAAGAATCAAAGTCGGCCGCTTCAGTCCAGACCGTGATATCATCGGCGTATATGGTGAAGCGGGCGCCTGAGTCAATTTCAAGTTGTCGAGCTACTCTGGTCATGGCCAGGTTGAAAAGTAGAGGGCCTAAAATCGACCCTTGGGGAACACCGCGGTCGAGGTAGTAAGTCGTAGGTTCCCATCCAGGGTGCGAACCGTGAAGGCGTACAGGCCGGCTTTGGAGAAATGCTCTAATCCAATTTTGCGTGCGGGCACTGGGGTAGGCACGAGCAAGTTCCTCTAGAATGACCGGGTGGCTAACGTTGTCGAACGCCTTTCGCAGATCAACCGCCATGATCAGGTCAGGAGTGCCGCGATGGTAGTGGGGGCGGTTAATTACCCTACGCAGAAGCCAGAGGCTATCATGCGTGCCAACATTGGGCCGGAAACCTGTTTGGGCTGGGTGAAAATACGGTTGGACATATTCCAAATAATGTGTGAGCCGATTGTTGATAAGGCGCTCAATCAATTTGCAAATAACGGGCGTGAGGGATATCGGCCTAAGGTTCTTGATTTCACTGGAATGCTTGTTGGGTTTGGGGATAGGAAAAATAAGTGTTAGTTTAAGGTGTTCTGGCACTTGTCCGTGCTCCCAGAGGTCATTGATCTGACATAAAAGGTGTTCCAAGGCCTCAGACGGGAGGTTTCGGAGGTGCTGCCACGTGACACCGTCATGACCGGGCGCAGAATGAAGCCGTCCCTGGCGGATTGCGATGCGTAACTCGGCCATTGTAAAAGGTAGCTCCAAGTCAGGGTCAGGCTGAGGAATATCAATAATTGGAAGTGGAGCGGGGGGAGAGGTGGAAGCATGGGGAAAGAAGGTACTTATAAGTCGCCGCTCCACTGTTGACGGGTCTGCGCTGAGGGTTAGGGTAGCGAAAAGAGGGGTTCGTTTGGCAGTCTTCTGAGTGAGGCTGCGGTGCAGACGCCAAAGCGCCGGTAAGCCTCTCGCGTGACTGAGGGTGTCACATAGAGTTGTCCAGTAATATTGGTTTAGCTCTTTTTGATAAGCGGTAATAAGTTGGTACTGTTTCCGAATCTTTTGGAGATCTTTCTGGCATTTTCCATTAGATCTGTAGGTGCGAGTGAGCTTATGTACTTTTTTCCAAAGGTTAGCCATGTGGTTGTCCATGTGCGGTGTTTCCATAGCACATTCGATGTCCTCCTGTGCCCGGGTAGATGTTGTGGTGATTAAGGAGCAGAAGTCCCGTAATGAGGCTGGGGGAGATGCACTCATTATAGCCTCCCGAAAGGCATCCCAATCAATTCGCTTCATGGTCTTCCGTCGGCGGATCTTCTTCCCACGGAGATGGATAAGTATTGGGAGATGATCACTGCCCCAAGTTGTAGAGAACGGTAACCATTTGCGAGTAAGGCCAGGAGTAGCCCAGGTTAGGTCAGGGGTCGTATCTTGCTGCGAAGAATGAAGGCCAACTCGAGTGGTCATGCCTGGTTCATTAATTAAAATGAGATTTGAGGCCTCGGCGGCGTCTTCTAGCGCTTGTCCACGAGAATGAGTGTGGGCATAGCCCCATGTGGTGCTCTGTGCATTGAAGTCACCACCGAGGAGGATTGGGGTACCGGGAAATTGGGCCATGAGAGCAGGAAGCCAGGCGAAAGAGACGTTAGTTTTTGTTGAATTGACAGGTTTGTAATAGGCAGTGGCCACGATAATAGCCTTACCGCTAGGTAAGCGGGTGTGCACCGCGACGACTTCATGGTTGTTGGAGTTGAATTCGCTAGAAAAAATTTGCTGGGTACCTACGGAGGAACGCACCAGAACTGCAGCGTAACCGGGGAGAACAGAAGTGGTAAGAGAACCACGGCGGATGTGATGAGGTATAGAGGGGTTAGAAAACGTAACATACCCAGCTACGTGAGGGGTACAGCGCGTTTCTTGGAGGAGAATATAGAGTGGTTGAATTTGTTTTATTTTCTGTTTGAGGATAGTTTCTTGTTGACAGAAGCTTCTGCAGTTCCACTGTAGGGCAGTCGCGGGTGTACCTATTGTGGCTGTTTGGTGGGTCGCGATGGGACTTTGCGAGGGGGTTCTTTGGGGGGCTCTTGCTTGGGCAGTTTCTGAATAACAGATTCAATTAGGGTTCTGATCTGGCTGAGTTGGTTGTCAAAATTTTCCTGGTCTTTTTTTCGATCTGCCTGGCGCGCGAGACGCTCATAATGAATGTCCGTGCGGACAGCCTGGAGGGCAAGTTGAAGAGGGGAGTCGTGGGACGACTTGGAGGTTGGTGTGCGCTTGGTGCTGGGGCTACGGCTGGGTCGGTTTTGGGAGGTCAGACGGAGCTTGGAGTTAGACTTCGCGGGAGGCTTTGTTCTGTCAAGGAGGCGGCTTCTGAGCTCTTGGTTCTCTGTGCGGAGTTGGCGATTTTCAGTTCGCAGCTGTTGAATGTCGGAACGCAATGCAGCCAGTTGCGAAAGTATGGAGGCCAAAGTTGCATCCTGGGGCTTACTGGAAGAAGATGCGACGGCATCGGATTGATCCGCCGATGCTGAATTAGTTCGAATGCGGTCAGCCCAAGATACACCCCGCGATGCATCGCGTTGAGGGTTGTTGGCTGGTGGGGTAGGGATTCTGCTGGGGCACGTGGGGTTGAGGGCAATGTGTCCAAATTCCTTACAAGAAACACAGTAAATCTGAGGGCCACAACCATCATCTTCCGAGTGCGCTTTGCCGCAGGAGTTACAAACTGCCTCTGCCGGGCAGGAGCGAGCCATGTGTCCGACGTTGTGGCAGTTGTAGCAAACTAGCCTCTTGGGTTGGTACGGGGAGACTTTCACAATGGCCATATAATATTTGACTACCTTTGGTAGCGTGGGTGTGTCGAATCGGAGCAAGGCACGGTTTGTGCGGCCGAGACGGGTACAAGATAGGGATATTGGCCTGCTCACAGCGGAGCCACCGGAGTGTTTCTTCGTTGCTTTCATCGGGCTCTATTGTGATGATTCCTCTGGAAGTGTTGGGCTTGTAGGGAGACAGTTTGATTTCTACATTTTGACGGGCACCTTTGAGGTCGAAATGGAGTGACGTGACGAGGAGTAGTCTCGATGCGTGCGTGTCATCATAGACTGTTATGTAAACACAGTTGCCTATGGTGTCATATTTGTGCGAGGCGAGTTCAGCTAGAAATGGTTGGGGGGCAGTTGTTCCAATGACATGTGCGAAAGTATGCTTGGGAATGTCGTTAACACTGAATCTGATGAGCGGTCGTAGCACAAGTTGAGAGCGGGGCCTACTCACCCGGTCGGTGCGAGTTACTCGATCTTCAGCTCGTATCTTGGGTCGGCACCACTGTCGCACTGGTTGCACGGAAGATTGCAGCGTCGATGGAGGAGCTGACTGCGATGGGTCAGGTTGGATGGGGTCGTCTTGGGAGCGGTTCTCGTCTTCACCCTGACCGTCTTCATCCATTGGAGTCACAGATTCGAGCTGTGATGGAGGCACAGTTCGTGAAGTAGGCACTCGATTAAGAGAGGCAGGCCGTAGCGGTGTCGAGGCTCGATTTGACGAGGTAGAGATGGGCCTCATAGAAACCGTTGTGGGCAGTGACGGCTGAGAGGCACAAAGCAAAGGTGGGGCAACACATTGAGGGGACGACGCTAAAGCTTGCGGCAATGTCGACAGGGGTGGCTGCTGCAGCAACGACGGCCGCAGCACCAGGCGAGAGGCTGGTGGCGCGGACGTTGCGCTGGTGTTAGGCGTAGCGCAGACGGAAACGAGCTTTGCCCCACAGTTCCGATTGAGCTGCGTCCCCTCAAAATCCAGCGGCCAGATGACAGCGATGAACTTCCAAGGAGCCCATTGTCACCAAAAAAAGTGCAGCACATGAGTAAACAGGTCAAAAATCAATTAGAAGGAGCCGATGTGCAGCCAAAGCACGGCGACCTTCTTCTTCTTTCCCCTTCTTCCATTCGCTTTTGTGTATTTTTATTCGTATATTAGCACTTCCGCGGACATTGTTGCCTTCGTTTTTGGGAGGAGATGTACAAGATACATATTTTTAATATTGTCAGACATTTTAAACAAAATCATTTTCTCAAGCTATATGTGTGGCTTTTCAGAATAATACCAGGTCGAATCAATCATCTGCATCTACCCTATACTAATAATTAAATAAGTTACTTTCACCATATCAGCATGTTCGTCGAAATGTAGGGCATCACAGGCTTCGCAATTTTCGCTGTTACCGACGGCATTACCACATCTCAGTTCTCCCTCCCTGATCAGATGATCACAGATCCAGGTACAGGAAGTTAAGATTTTAAACGCCCGTAACAACTGGTAGTAAAATAAAACACCGTTTTTTAGACTTGCGGAATATGGTGAACTAATGAGAGGCAGAATAAGCCGTTATCTGAAATAAAGTAATGAACAGGCACTTACCTCACTACTGTAAGGTCCATTTATGGGGTCAGTGGCCAGGCGACCAGGCCACGCGTGTGAACTGAAAAGTCCCCGCCGCTCGGTCTGGCGGCGCAGCACTGCCGACACTACGCAGCGGTGGACGCCAATTTGACAGGGCACGTACGGGAGCCGGCTTGTCTGGCTGAAGGAATTCCGCGGGAATAGTCCCACTTTGGTAGCGCAAACGGCCCCGCCAGGTTCCGAGAATTGTTGACGTAGCGCACAGGGGAGGGGGTAATTATCGGCGTCTGACCGCGCACCGCAGCGAGACGCCATTGTGACGCGCTCTTGTCGGCATGGTGCATGGCCACCGCTTTTCACCCCTCACCCCTCGGGGTCGCGCCGCTTGTTCCCGCGGGCGGGCTGTTGAGGATAGAAAATAGAAAATAACTTTATTATGTTTCTTGGGTAGTTTGACGTGGTGGGTGCCCCTCGCCCAGGGGTCCAGTCTCCAGGGCACCGGTGGCTGCTCTGGCGATCGTTCGCGCTGCTCGCCATAGTCGGCGCTAGACATTGCCTCACTCCACTGCTCCTCTGTTAGAGGGTGTTTGTGAATTTTGTGGCACCCTGCTGCCGTATGGTAGAGAGTGGCTACTTGGTTGCACTTGGGGCACAGCTTCGGGTATTGGGTTGGGTACAGTTTGTGTAGACGGGAGAGGTGAGGGAAGGTGTTCGTTTGGATTGAGCGGAGTGCTGTTTGATCCTGTCTTTGCAACTTGGGATGAGGATGTGGGAATTTAATTCGGGTTGCTTTGTAGTAGCTTAGAATTTCGGAATATATGGGCATAACAGGAACAGGAAACTCTGCTTGGGGGCTGTCATCTCGGGGAAGAGAGGCGCGAGCCCAGGCGAGAGCCTGTTGATTGCCCTCAAGAGTTTCATGGCCAGGGGCCCATATTATTTTGATTGGATTATTTGATTTGTAGCCGATTGCTAATATGTGGGCTGTTTTGCCGATGCGCCCTCTCACCCACTACCTGCAAGCGTTTTGGGAGTCAGAAACAATGTTCATTCGTGCATCCTGCTGAACTAAAATGGTAGCTGGAGCGATTGCCACTTCTTCTGCTTCGATGGGTAATGATGTCCGCACGCTAGCAGTTATGGTACGTTGCTGAATTGGGTTGTGCGCACAGATGGCGGCTATGCCATCGGTACTCGTAATGGCAGCATCTGTGTACCACGTGTACGATGAATTCCCTATATGCTTTCGATATTACGGCATCTTTCCAACCTTCTGCCTTAGTGAAGTGTACGGTTCATGTTTTTAGGTATGGGTGCTACTTTCAGGGCCCTGGATATGCAATCAGAAATCTCGTGGGTGGTTGCGTGCATGGTGTCATGGAGCTGTAGCCCAGTCGCTTTAGGGTTTCCCTGCCAGTGTGGCTGGTTTTTAACCTCTCAAACTGGCCTATTTTATGTGCCTCGAGTAGTTCTTCAACTGTATTGCTTATTCCGAGTTCATTTAATTTCTGTGTTGACGTCCATTGGGGTAATCCTACAGCCATTTTGATTGCCTTTCTAAGTGCTGCGTTGAGTGTGTTGATGTTAGTGGCTGTTAAATATAAGAATGGAGCTGAGTATGCGACTCGTGAAATTATGAGAGCGTTGACAATTTTTAGAATGTCCTCTTCTTTCATCCCGGTCTTCTGTTGGTTACTCGGTTGATCATTCGTACTGTTTGTTCTATTTGTTTTATTAAATGGTTTAGGGCTGTTCGCAGCCATTGTCCTGCTGTAGTCTTAGCCCCAGCACTTTTAGTGTCTTTACTGTTGGGATAGGTTTCCCGTCTATATTTATTGTCATCGGAGTGGGTGGTACGTATGTTTTTTCCGGTGTTCTTTTTAGGATTGGGAGTACCTCTGATTTTTCCACCGAGCATTGTAGTCCGCACTGGGAGGCATGCTTTTGCACGGCCGTTGCTGCTGTTTGTAGGGCTTCTTGCTTTTCTCCGTTTGACCCCGTGGTTGTCCATATGGTTATATCATCGGCGTATATTGCATGACGGATATTGGGGATTTTGTTTAGGGTTTCTGGAAGCTTGTGCATTGCTACGTTAAAAAGCATTGGAGATATCACCGAGCCTGTGGTGTGCCTTTATTCGGTGATTTGTGTGTGTCTGTGCGTATATCCCCAATTCCTATCGTGGCCGTCCGGTCCTCTAAGAAAGAACGCACATAGTTAAATATTCTAACTCAGCAGTTTAGGTCGTTGAGGTTGGATAAAACTGTTTGGTGGGTGATATTGTCGAATGCGCCTTTTAAATCAAGGGCCATGATGACCGTTGATTTACACAAGAAGCTGCATCTAAAACTTGTTCCTTTATTTGGAGTAAAATATCCTGGGTTGACAACTTTGGCCTAAAACCGTATGTTGTGGTAGGGAAGAGACAGTTAGTCTCTATGTACTTATTCAGTCTATCCAGGACTACATGTTCCATTATCTTACCTACACAGGAGGTTAGCGATATTGGCCTCATGTTACTATTGACAATGTTTTGCCCGGTTTGGGGAGAAGAATCATTTCTGCGTGCTTCCATTCCGGTGGCAGTGTTCCTTCCTCCAGTGGCTATTGTAGTAGTTTGCGAGAGCTCCTATAGATCTGTCGTCTAGGTTTTTTCAAGTATTTGTAGGTTATTCCGTCTTTGCCGGGTGTGGTGCTCTTTGTTATCTTAGTAAGGGCCCTTCTGATATCCGCTTCCGTAATTGGCCTGTCTAGGGTTGGGTTGGCGTCGCCGCTGTACGTGTGGGCTTGTAGTCCAGTCCATGTGCGGTTTCGGAGATATTTGTCAACCCGAAGGTAGTGGCGCCTTATTGAATATTCCGTAGTGCGCTGAGTGACAGCTGTCTACGTGAATTTGGGCCCTCCCTTACGCGTGTACGAATGCTACAGGGGCGTTCCCGAGAGAGCGTGATCTCGAGGTGTTATAAGGCCGAACTTGGCCGTTGGAAATTGTTCTTGTCTGAGCACTGAGCTGGGCAGTTCCCGGCGGGACAAGGAGTCTCGACCGTTAAAGCTAGGTTGGGATTTGTGAGCCCCCTAGGCTAGAGGTTAGTATCGCGTCGGAAGTTTAGGGTACAGCTCCGTACCGGGCAACTAGACGGGTCCTGCGGCGGGAACAGAGTCCCGGCCGTCGTTTCTCGAGCGGTTTGTGTACGCTCCGAGGATTCGAGAGTTAGACGAAGTTTGAGAAGCTGGAGTGACTTGTACGCACTTAGAGCTACCTTCCAACTAGAGTTTGAAGTTTTTCCGTTTTTATTACTCATATACCCAGTTATCCTACTGTAAATAGCTGTATATAAATCTTCGTTTCCCTTCATCAACTACAAACGCCTCAGGTTCATCAATTCGGCCACCATCTCCGAGAACTTCAACACCATCGCCCTGCCAGCCTCCTGCCAAATCAACCGGAGCCCGGGCGGTTGGGTTCCTGATCGCTACCGGACTTCGGGGAAACGAACAACATCAATCTTTACTACTACTCTTGTGTAGAATGTGTCACTCAGCCCAGAACTACTTGTTTCACCTCACTAAAATAGGTGGAAAAAACTTATAAGCCCTTAAGTGCGTAATCTAGCATACCATAAATGTTAGAAAGAGTTCATTTGGAACGTCCACCGAACGTTACTTTATTTTATGACTGATCCCCATCACTAATTTTAATCACCGCTAAAAGAATATGCCAAAGTTTCTTTAGCCGTAACAAATTGTATCAGTGTTTTCAATTGCATCGAGTACCATAAAAAATTGAAGCTTTTGGCATATTTTTCTCGTGATCGACACAAAAGGTAGTTCGTTAGCGCAATATCTGACTTCCGTTTACGCAATATCGAATATGTAAGCTGCCTAATTGAGAGGGCAACCATGGTATACGGGCGTTGAGAGTAACAAATTTTAGATTTTCTACCACAGTTCTGAAAATTTTTTTCACCATGTTACATTCGAAGCTTTTTGTGAACACGGGGAGTGCTGATCGGTGTGATAAATCTCAACCAGATTTGTTTGTTTCGATGCCCTTGTTACATGAAGCGAGTGCTTAAAAACAACAACGAAAGGATTTAACAACTCTGTTCTGCCATATTCGTTCAACTAGAGTTGCTCGCGTTGTTTGCACTGCGATAAAAGTTATAACAAACCAGAACTCTTTTTACGTGAATGGTCTCACAGCACATGAGAATCTGAAGCCGATAATATCAACATGTCCTAGGCCGCTAAGGGTAGCTGGAAACGCATGCTCGGTGTAAGGCAAACTGACTGACCAGCCGACTGAAGGAATGAATTATGCGAAGAATAAAAGCCCCTAAGCTTTGTTGCTTATAAACAAGGCATTGTGCATCAGCTGAACCAGACTAAAAGTGAACATAAATTAAGAATGTTTTAAGAAGACTTCAACAATATTTTTCATGGAAGAGCTGTAACGGCGTAAGAAACATTGCGATAGAAATTCCCACATTTCCCTTTCAAACGTTTCGATATGCAGTATTCGTTGTTCCGAAATTCAAATTTTTTCTGCTGTTTGGAGGGCCTTCTTGCAGTTGAGGTTACTCTGGTATTCCCGTTCGTGAAAAGCGGGCACAATAATCTATTCTATGACACAGCGCTTTGAAATAAGATGTACAGTAATCACAACCTAACGCGAGGCCCGTTTGTAAGGTGCATACATTCTGTTAGGGTGGCTAAAAATTGAAAATGGGGAACAAATTAAAAAAAAACCATTTCAAAACTGCACTTCCTTGACGCCGTTATGTTGCACCTTCTGACGTCATAGATATTTAAATCCCGCTGCCAGGGTCAATTTTTCCTAAGCACAGCGATGAAAATAAGAGTTCGCCAGTCGGCTTTGATTGCGATACTCTGTGACGCTGAAAATATCGGGAGCACATTACCGGTGCAAAGTTTGTTTAAGGATATCGACCAGCCTGAAAACAGTTTCGTAGCAAGTTATTGTCATCTTTTCGGTCAAGATATACTTGCCGACATTTTGGTTCGCAGTCATCGCGACCTTTTGTAAGGCAGCGGTCCGAAGTGCTCCATTTGGCGAGAAATGGTCGTTGCTGTTGTAGTAGTTCTGTTGCCAGGCGCAGAAAACGGCGGAAGCTGTAAATTGTACATAAAAAGCCCACTTGAGTTTAAAGGGGTTGACGAAGTTCTCCAGAGTTCAGTGCTTTGACACTGTGTATTCTCCACTCAAGCTTCTGTGCATTCTCCGCTCAAACAAAAGTTACATCATTCATTCTGAGCGACAAGTGATCCGGACGGCGCGTGAGTACAACAGATGCCTTCCGGCCGTGGAGAACTTTGACTTCGGGGAAAGCTGTTCCAGGCGTCACCAGTCTGCCTGTTCCAGTTTTTCGCGCTGAAACACGGACAAACGAAATTGAAGGAACGGACACAAATAGAATGCAGTATAAACAGCCTGTCGATATTATCTGCACCAAAACACGAAGAAAGGAAAGATATCGACGCAGATACAATCTCGGATGAGGTAATAACTACCGCGAGGCTTTTTGCCGTTCCAAGAACTCAAGACTTAGGTGCGCAGATAATTTTTTCTTCTGCAAGAATCAGTGTGGAATCACATTTAAAGCTCTGTACGTCTGGTGGCGCTAGACGCCGAATCTATAGACTACAAGATATTCACAACAACCAAATGGGATTGAGAAACAGTGCTCTTTCATATTTCAAATTAGACAACTTTAAAGAAAACGAAAAGTTGATTGATTGATCTGGTTTAACGCGCCGACGCAAGAGGCGATGAGGTAAGCCTAGTGGATGCTCCGGATCATGACCACCTGGGTCTTAACGAAAGTAAATTTGCTTTTTGCCTCCATCAGAAACGGGAAGAAAACGAAAGAAGTATCGAACGTAACCCGGTCTGTCCGCGGTGTCGGTTCTATTTTCTTGGGTACCTCCCGTTCGGCTGTTGTAAAGTCGGCGATTTCCCTCGGGCTACCAAAGCGCAGAAATTTGGCGTGCCTGCCTGTCGGTCTCTTTCCAATGCACTTGAGCCCCCGGGACAAAATTTGAAAGAATGCTCGAACAAGAATTGTATAGAGGCATAAGCTCTCGGAACTGCTGAATAATGTCGCGTGCCTCAGGCAGCTTAACTTTCTTTAGAAAAAAATATTCAGGCATATTTCAACAAAAGAGGTACGGGTGGCAGCAAAAGTAAATACAACACTGGAGCTGTGGCCGCCCCGCACCCGAGCACCGTTTAGCTGCACCGGCGGTAACCCGGAGTAGGGAAACACGCATGCGCGCATACTAATGGCGATACTAATCTATACCCCTCAATGGACTTTTTGTAACATGGCTACGAGCATTGTTTGCATCATAGTGGCCTCCGTGATGACGCTGATAGCAGAGACACATGTGATTGCGTCTCTCGCGCGCTTCTAGGGTACGAAGGTTGCCTTAGAAGCAGCGTTATCGCACAGAGCCCAAGCTACTTCTTTGCTTTTAAATTTTTTTTGCCTTTAGTATTAGCGATGGCTGGGACCAGTATAATGAAACAAAATGCGCGCCAATCCACCCTGTGAAGGTGGTTGCAAAGCGATGCTGTAAACGACACCACAACGATTACCCATGCGACGTCACTTGAATTCACACCCGTGGCTCTAGAAAGAGTGAAATCAGAAACAAGTGCAATGCACTTAACTGCACCTCTTATTACTTCATAGAGATATTCTTTGCTAAGGTTAAATCAATCCAAGAGCCACGAATGGTGGTTGGTTGGTTCTACTTATGAAGCACATGAGTGGAAACTCTTTTTTTATTAAATTTCAAGGAAGTTCTAACGTGGTATTAGACTACCTGACGTTTCCACCGTCTCTACGGCTAGCTAAGAGAAATAACTCGGCACCTGTTCAGAATATTCACGCAACATGCTTACCATCCACTATCAGATGCAATATTGAAGCGAACTGGTTCGAGGATCTCTGCATTGCTGCAAGACTACCAGGCACTCCTTCCTGAATTTACACGGTGGCCTGATACCTGCCTCCCTGGCTTCTTCCACAGCCTAACATCACTGCTAGAATACCAGGTATCGACAAGAAGGCAAATGTTCCTTTACCGGCGTTGGTCCAGTTAGTGTTGATGCATATGTATAACGCGCACGCGGACAAGCTACATGTGTACACGGATGGATCTTGCAATACACGTAGCTCCGCTTGCGCGTTAGCAGTGCCTGCATTAGGTGTGCATCAGATGTTCCGATTGTCACACAGAACATCCTCGACAACTGCTGAACTCTGTGCCATTGTGGAGGGCTGTCTAAGTTTATTGCCAGCAAGGCAGCGAAGTGCTAGGTGGGTTGTCTGCTCAGACTCTAAGCCAGCAACTTCTGCTCCTATCAAATGTTCAGGCCAGAACGGGTACCTAATAATGACCCTTACGATTGCCTGAACATCTTCAAGCAGCCCGTCAAAGGGCATGTCGTAGACTTCCAATGGCGGTACCCAGCCACAGTGTCCTAAAAGGCAACGAGACAGCCGACAGACTCGCCCAAACAGGGGGCACGACGACGGCGACGAGCTCACCGTTCCTCTCCTCGCTGATGATATAAGGAGCATCATACGGAAACTAAGTGAGCAACGGTCTGCAGAGGTGTGGTTTGATGAAGACACGAAGCGGTCATTGCTGTACGCAATAGACCCAGTTTTACAGTTCGTGTTGAATGTGGAGCTGTCAAGAAATGTAGAAAACTCTGCTTCACGTTTGTGACTCGGGGTGGCTTATACAAAGTCGTTTCTCTACCGAATTCACTGTGCAACCTCACCATCCTGCGCATGCGGAGCGCCCGAGGAAGATGTTTCCCACGTGATGCTAGACTGCCCATTATACTCACGGCAAAGACGTGAACTTTACACAAACTCCCATTAGAGAACCGTCGTGTGGTGTGTTTAGAATCTTTACTAGGACCATGGCCTGATGCGGGGCTTCAAAATAAGGTTGTTCGTGCCCTGAATGTGTTTTTTACCTCAACAGGAATAGTGACAAAGTATTAGGTGACATATTAGATTTTTGTCGTGACTCAGTGACCACCAACCCAGGAGGACATTTTACAGACAACTTTTAGTACTCACGAAAGTGTGGTGCACAGTGGAGTAGTATAGCCGGGTCTATGACCCTGTATGGGTGAAATGGAGTAGCCGGGAGCAGATCCGCTTCCAACCTCTCCACTCAATAAACCAGTTAAACCACCACCTACGGAAGCAAGCAACGAGATCGACGGCAGAGACGGAGGAGAAGTGTGATGACATGCATTGGTTTGAGCTTCCTGCTTTTAAAGACGATAGTCCAAGGTAAATATAAATGGTCGCGAAGCTTCGGGCGAAAAGCGGTTCAGAACCTATTGCCAGCGACATCAACATGGGGGCTTATGGGAGTAGCGATTGAAGCGCGACTAGCTGAGGAGGGAACAAGCACTAGTAACAAAAAACCAAGTTTTATTCAACAATAAAGCAACATTTATATTTTACAAACTGTATTTATTTATGAATCACATTTATTTAGGCACAGTGTACAAAGAACTTATGAAAATGTTGTTTATTCTCAAAATCCTTTTTGTAGCGCCCTCTGAAAAATGGCACATGTCATTTCTCTGTGATGCAGTCATTGTAGTGTTCGGAAAGGCGCGCCTAAACTTCGTCTGCTATAGGAAACGCCCCTCGCGTGTTTTGGTAATGCGCATTTGCATTCGTTCTTCCTTGTTATTTGGTGTGCACTTGATTTTTGCTGTGCGTGGATTTGCGAGGTGCGTTGTATCATGGGTGAACACGTTTAGTACAGTGCCCGGCGAGCACGGTGAACTACGGGACGATGCTGCCAACGGTTGCAACGGAGCGCTTTCCTCGGTACCTACGGAAACGATGTGCTGTACAAGGTTGCAACAGCAACTCCCGTACGCCTTGCGTTTCACTGCACCATTTTCCTCTCTTTTACCACAGGTAACGCGAAAATATAGTACTGTTAATACGTGCACGGGGGTTGTGTAAAGGGACGTGGTGGTGCTTCGAAAAATAATTGGTCTAAAGCTTTGTTATGTCACAGTTATCTCTTGATTTCACCTCAGGCTGGCTCGGAGCAAGTGGTGTCAATTACGCTAGGACTTCTCAGCGTATTCACCCTTGAATTCAAACGATTCGCGTTAATTGTCCCATCTCGGGTGGCGCCAGTGCAGTGGAATGAGCTTTGGACTTTATGGGACAGGGCAGCGGACGGGTTCCGTTGTTTTTGTCGTGTTTGCTTCGGTGCTTTGTACCACTGGCGCCACCACTCCCTCGGTGGCGCTCCCTCGTCAGCAGACATGGAATGAGCCGGTGCATTGGACTACACAGAAGTCTAAACATTTTGTTGTTTTTGTCGTGTTTGCTTCGTGCTTTGTATGTTTTGGTGGCGTTGTGAGCAGACATGTGAGATTAAACGAAGTCTAAACATATGTGTAGGGTTCGGACGCGTAGATAAAGTTGGGTATCGTAGATGCAGTAATGACGTAAACTTGTCGGACGCGTGAGCGCTAAAGTTGGGTATCGGCTGCCAATAGCATGAGCGCTTTTTGCAGCGCGATCTGCGCTTGGCTCCACCGTTCTGAGTACGAATAAAACTACTATTATTAGTATTATTTTCTTCTTAAATGCACTCTTGGCTCTGCGCCTGGCTCCGCGCGACGCAAACTTATTGGATGGAATTGTAAGGTTGGGAAGGGCTACATTGACACGAGCGCTTTTGCAGCGCTCTGCGCCTGGCTCCGCGCGATCTGAGTGTGCTTTAGGAATAAAACTATTAGCAATATTAGAATTCATTTCTTCCACTGGTTTCAATGACTACGGTTTCCACGCCAGCCTTAGCTCTGGGATACCTCGATACGTGTGCTTTAAATAGAAAGCACCTGCATACGAGATGGATTAACGATGTAGCCGTAGAAATGTTGCGGTAGTGAAGCCGAAGTGGAAAACCCACGTACACTTTCTGTAACCGTGAGCTTTGTACCTCAAGAGCCAAAGTCGGTTTTGGTGAGCGATAATTTGACAGCATGGGAGCCTGAAAGCCGAAGTGGAAAACCCACGTTTCTGGTGGTCATTTTATCAAGAGCCAAAGTTATTAAAAAATGTGGCACCAACTCAACAGCCCAAGCTACAAACCATCCCTCCTCCCTTCCCGTTTTATCCTTCCCGCCGGTGTTTTTAAATAAAGGCCTGCGTAGAATAAAGGCTGGCACCGAAGTTAAAAAATTTCGCAGTGTTAACGTCAGCCGGTGTTTTTTAATGCTTAAGTATTCTTTACAGAGTACCTAAAAAATCGTTTGATGCCCTGTGAAGACACCAAAAACGCGCGATTAGTTGCCTCAAATATGGGTGCATGAGCCCGAGTCCTCCACCACAGACACATTTCCGACACACTGGAAAAAGTTTAGATATGGAGAGGGGGCATGGAAGTTCAAAAGAAACAGCAAAATTAAACAGCAAAATTCATCTAATGATTATGATGGTTGAACACAAAGCTTTCTTCGTGCGAATGGGAATGGGAAATGGTCAAAGTCAAAGACGCTGCGACCAAAAGACCAAACTGCGTGCTGGTCTAATTCAACGCTTAACTAGTCAAAGTTTAAATCCAGAAGGCACCCAAGGAAACCCATACGATAGAGCTTTGCGATAAACCATCATCGTTGTTAGACAGACGGAGGGTTGCAAGATTTTTCAAGCGTAGGTGGCAGCTTGGTAAACCGACCGCCGCATTCAGTTGTGAAGCTGAGTACAGGTTTTGTGAAGCACCCTCCTGGGCACCCTCTTGTCTTGCGTCCTTCACCCTCCTGTCTTGCGTCCTTCACGCAGGAAATGGTTTTGAAAAACCTTTACACAACTAGCCAGCCAGCAACCATTGCAATTCTTGTAAAGCAATGCTTCTCCACGACAAGCATAACATTCTACTATCATGCGGTATTTATTCTATCACGATTCCCGATGACTGTAGTAAGAGCATTTCTGTGAAATTGAACAATTAAACACGTTTCAGCCGTAGGTAATGGAGATACGGAAGCGTCACGTCGTCACAATCACAATTTCTGTTTTGAGGTAAATCTTCGAAGACACCCCCAACTTTGTCTTTCGCTTGTGCAACTTTGTCGGCGCCGTTTCGCTCATCAACTGTGCACGACGTTCCTACATCGGCGCCGTTTCGTCATCAACTGACCAAGGCCAGCGCCGCAGCATTCCTACATTTTGCGCACACCGGCTTTGTGGGAGCATTTAGCGGGCAATATACTCCTCGATTCGCAAAAACTGCATGCAGGCATGAAAAAATGAAGCAACGAACTGCATGAAGCAACGAACTTTCACTTCCAGCTTGACTTTCAGCTTGGCGCATTGAGCGTCGTCTGCTATTGTAAATACTGAGTATGGCGTAAATAACACACATGACATACCTTGTAAACGTCACATCCACACTCAAGATTTACCGATCTGAAAAATGCACGTGGGGTTACGTTCGCTTTGCACGCTTTGCAGCCGCAACCGCAGAAAAAAGAAAAACGACAGAAAGCAGCACAACTGCCGTGGGGTTACCGACACCACCATACGCTGCGCTGAACGAGCGGTTCCACTGCACCGCAGAAAAACGACAGAAAGCCATACAACTACGCCACGGGCGGCGCTGTTCGCTGAAACGACGGTGGTGCCATACAAACCCCGGCCGCCCGGTCCCTATTGCATTAAAACGCTTGTACGGTGGTGCCATACAACGGCGCCCGGCCCGGTGATTTGCTTCCCGCACTTGTAAACACAAGCATTATTTCCATCGCAGTACTGTGTTGTGCTGCTCCGTGCTGCGCTGGAGACAGACTTTCCTGCACAAGAATATGTGGTTTTACATACTCCCAGTTTCCTTTTGTGCTGCTCCGTGCTGCGCTGGGATTGATCATTTTTTTCTTTTACTTATCTGTCTTTCCTGCGACACTTGCCTAAACAATGCACCATGAAATTGGAGCTTGTCGTGAATCCTGGGGATTCATTTTTTTTCTTTTATTATCTGTAGAAACCCATGTCTACTTGATAACGACGCCCGGACAGCTGCGGTGTACTCCCTGCACTTTCGTGTGAATCGGCATTACTGCGGCCCGGTTTTATGCGTAAAGATGCAGAAACCCATGCCGAGTTTTTGTTCTCTTGTTTCGAAGTAAGACGCGGGACAGCTTCTGCTGTACTCCCTGGCTTTCATTGCTCATAATGCTTCCTGCGGCCCGGTTTATGTGTTACACAGGTAAAGTCAATTTTTTTGCTCGTAAGGCAAATAAGGAAAATCATAGTGCATGTAGTGCCAACGAACATTTTTTACTTATTGTATACATGCTGATTTTGTAGTGTGGTAAGTTGTTTTATGTTGTGCAGTGTGTAAAGTTTTATGTTGGGCTGTAATAAAATTCAAATATCTATGCACAAACTATGCGCTATTTCTTATCTTAGAACTGAAACATTTTTTACTTATTGCACAAACAGCAAGCTTTATATAAAGTTGTTTATGTTGGTGCTGGAATAAAATTCTTGATCTATACTTAAGGCACGCACTTTATATAACTTGCAACAAGGCACGCACGCAACCTGCGTATGTGCGACGCAATTAAACAGCCCAGTAGTGGCGTTGGTAGAAATTTGTATCGGGTTGAGGAGTGGGCACGTTTTTGGTATGAAGGGGGGTCGGGGAGAGTGTTCGAGTGTCATTGTGTGCTTCTGCATCCCATGGCAGCAAATAAAATTCCGGTGGGGATGGGGGGGGGCGGCAGAGGGGGTACGTGTTCGATTCCCGGTTTGCCACCCACTGCAATCAGCATAAACAACTGATTGCTTTTATACAGCAGTGGAAGGCATGAATACAGAATAAAGTTTCAGAGAAAATGCAAGATGTTTTTAAACACCGTGGCGAATCATACGACAGTATGCTAAAGTACGTTTCTGTAGTCACGAGTCTGTACTAGCTAAGAAGGCATTGACTTTAAGCACACACGCCAAGGGCTCGCCAACTAGCGTCAGATGGCAATGACATGAGCCCTCAGTGACCAGAGGCCTGCTAAAGCTATTTTGAAGTCAAATTTTTCCGCTAATGCCACCAAAATGACGTCACTTTTTATACGACCGAATCTTGCGTCGCACCCGGTTTATTTTTTTTCGATGGCGCTGAGCATCATGAGCAGCTTAAGAGCCGCCATTTTCTGAACGTATGGGCTTCTATGGAAGCTTCGCTACCAGTTACATTTACCTTGGATAGTCTTTCTTGGGTTACTTAAACAAAGAAATTTGGTCTGTCTGTATGTCTGACTGTCTGTCTGTCCGTCTGTCTGTCTGCAAGTTGATTCAGCCACCCGGCCAAAGTGAAATGCTTACTGCGCAATAGTCTTATATACTCACCGCCAAAGGTAAATGTCTAAGCCCTGTTTATATGTTCATACTTGTCAGCTTTGTTGAAAAAGAACAGACATTAGGCAAATATAATACAGGAAATTAGTACACAAGGGATATTTACAGTGTTTCTTATTAAAAAATTCCTGATGCTTGGTTTTTCGATACCCAATGATATCTACATCTACTGCGGAAACCGCCGCCTGCTGTTTGCCGCGCCACCTCCTGGCGGAATATGAGCAATCACGCGGCAACAGCACATAAAAATTCCACTAGCTAGGTTTCACGTTCTGCTCGGAACGCAAGTGGAGCACGGCAACGCGATTGAAGTCGGCCGCCTCGATTCACGCGCGTCTCCGCCGTATCAACGCTGGCATCGAAGAACCCGGCCTGTAGCAGTTAAACGCGGTAAATTCAAATCGCCTTGAGCAACCTTTAGTGTGTTTACCTAGGGATGAGCGCGACGGTACAGGAAGAACATGAGAGGTGAGCGGGAAAGCAAAGGGGGCATTTCCTTGGTTGGACATTTGTTGTTTGCAACGAAAGAAGCAGATACGCCGCCAATTTTTAAGAAGTGGCGCATGTGCAAGATGCGCACATGGCCCATACACGTGCCGTGGGTACTTATTCGCAATCCGTGGGTACACAGTATCCGTGGGTACATAGTACTTATTCGCAATCTTGATATAACGACGGCGAAAAAGAAAAGAAGTCTGGCGCAACCATATCAAAGAATAAAAATAAGGTCAATGTACAAAACCTACCGTAAACCTCCAATGTAAGTGCCTCCTTTACTTGCTAACTACTTACGATCTAAACCGTTATCTAATACGGGGAGAGAAATGGTTGTGTCCTAACGTGGCGTCTGCTTGGGCACTCCGACATAAAGGCCAGAACAACTGTCGTTCACTGGCAATCACAAATACAACATCTGTTTCGGAGGCCAGACGGAAGCGCGGTGCAAAATGAAGCCCTAGCTCCTGCTCACGTCCCGAAGGGGCTTTGGTTTGGTGGGATGCGGCATCAATGCCACCGTTCGAACATTAGGGACTCCTTTTTTTAGTGCTTGCCTCACAAAGACAGTAATATCGCGCCCAGCCACATCAATTCCCTTGGGTCTTTGACGGTGAGTTCAGGTGTTCCATTGGCAGACTTACCATCTCTTTTTTGCAATCACCAAAGACCATTCTGTTTACCACTGACAGCTTCTACAGGCGTTAGTATGTCATCTAAGTGATTACTTTCCCGACAATGCCCTGAACATTCTCTAGTGTCGTTTTTTTCAAGAGTCCAAGAGTCCAAGCAAACCTAGCTCACGCCTGAAGTAGGGTGTGGGCTGTAATTCTTTTCCAGTTCATGTTGATATACTGAAGGTTGCAAAGTCCGCGAGAAGAAAAGGGCAGCGATAAAGGGAACTCAAAAACTCCGCAATCGGAGGAAACAGCTTATGCGCCAAAAGATTGAGCAGGAAATGCAGCCGCACTTTCTTTGCTGGTAACGACTTTGCCCACCGTAAAATAAAACAGCGCGGTCGCTGTTTTTACCAGGGTGGTCCCAAAACGACAAACATCTGATAGATGCGTCAAGGTACAGGTAACAGAGAGAAAAACGTGGACGACGCGAATGTAAACAGCGAGAAGAGGCGTTATACAGAACGGGAACTATTTAGGAAGAGGTGTGGCAAAAGTCGCTCGCAGGGTTATAGGGAAAAGAGTAGGGCCGAGGTTACTGTGCGTTATAGCAACTGACTAGCGACAATTGCTTTAATTGGAAAGTATTGCATGTCCGTTGAGGCAAACATCCTGCTTTGTCCATGTCAGACGGATGTAAAAAATAAAAAGCACCTGCGTCGGACGACGACGATTGTTCAAACGCGAAGTTTTCTTGTGTGCGAACGACAACGCCGCTGCAGTCAATGTAAAGGCGTTAACAAAAAAGTTGCAAACTGCCGGCGGGTCAATGTCTAAACACACAAGACAGCAAACGAATTCCTCACAAGACGTATGAGTGCCGCCCCCCCCCCACCCTGTAACCAGGGTTTCTAAGTTCTGCAAAATAACTGCCCCGGAGGCAACCAAGCGAAGAGGCTGCGGCATAAATTAACGGCCACCTTTTCTTGAGCGCGCAGAAGGCGTAGTTTACGAAATTGGGCAAACGTGTACGGGGCTCAAACTGGGGGATGCATCAAAGATCGTTTGTGGGAGCACGCGAAGAATGTAAAAAACCACGGGAAGGGAACGATCCAGAAGGTTTCTGGGCCAACAATTGTGTGAACTGCAAAAACTGTCCACCAAGGATGCCATGGCTACGCAAAGCGGCGCTTCCGTTTGTGGTGCACAGAGCGCATGCGGACGCAAGAGAAAGTTATCTTCGAGAGGAAGGCTGATAATAAAAGTCAGTTGTTGTTCAGGACGCGGGTTGTTCACTTGCGGAACTCTGCCGAGCAGCGCGTCCCAACATTGGTGACCCGGAATTCAGACGTAGCCACCGGAGTGTCGAACCAGCCGCAATATGGCTTCAACGTCCATGACAGATGCCCCTCCGACAGTCTCCTCAGTCATGGTAAGCTGCCCCACTTTTGGACTGCGGACACCGCATGTTAGATTCATACAAGTGGAGTGGCAGTTCGCAGCACGACGCACCACCGCAGACTTCACGAAATACCACTACGTAGTCAGCCGTCTGCCGGCCGCCAGAGACAGTGAAGTAAGGGATCTTTTGCTCGCACCACCTGTCGACAACGCCTTTGCAACGCTAAAAGAAACCATTCTTCACCGAGTTACGCCCTCCGAACCACAACGACTGCAGGAATTGTTTCACGGCACACGGCACGCAACTCGGCGACCGTACCCCTAACCAGCTTTTGCGGCACATGCAGCAGTTGCTCGGCGAGACACCAACCATCCGACACGGAGCATTGCTCCGATAACGTTTTTAGATGCAAAGCATCTCTTAGTCGACCCTCCGTCGTCCGGCGTCCCCACCCTCCTCGTCCCCCCCCCTCTTCCACGCCAGCTGTGATAACGCCGCTCTTCTCCTCGCCGCTCGGCTCGTCTCGTGCCGGCTCAGGAAGACACCGGCTACACTGTCGCTCCAGAAGCCCTAACCAGCTGTGATAACACCGCTCTCCTCCTCGCCGCTCCTCCTCACCGCTCGGCTCGTCTCGTGCCTCCGATGAGAAGGCTGCACAAGGAGAGCTCGCGACGCCGAAAGTAAACGGCAGCGTCGAGCAGCGGATTCATCGCTTCGAGAACGAGAAGCCGCTTTGAAACGCCAGCGGCGAGTAGCTGATCCAGATGGCGTTCGGCCAACAACGC
This sequence comes from Haemaphysalis longicornis, assembly GCA_013339765.2. Taxonomy (NCBI): domain Eukaryota; kingdom Metazoa; phylum Arthropoda; class Arachnida; order Ixodida; family Ixodidae; genus Haemaphysalis; species Haemaphysalis longicornis. Next base: position 26,590 of record JABSTR010002656.1, read on the forward strand.
TTCGAAACGCCAGCGTCGAACAGCGGATTCGCTTCGAGAACGAGAAGCCGCAAAACGTTCCCCACTACTCGATAAATAAAGAAGACATTTAATACGCTACTACACGTGTGCCTTACTATAACAACCAATTAACACGCTACTACTCCACGGCTTTGCATCCCCTCAGGGTTCCCACTTGGGAAGATGGTGTAATGTTTTTGAAAAAGTTGCCTTCCAGCGTCCTCATGGTCGTCGCTGCCTCACAGCGCGAAGATTTAACCGCAGCCGCCGAGCTTGTCGACCAACTGGTAGCGATACCCCGCCCACACTCGTGGCTGCAGTGCTAGGAAAACAGTTTCCAGACGAACCTAAAGAGATGCGTGAGGCGATTTCTCGACTCGCCGAAACTGTATCAGCTTTGCACGCAAGCTGAAGGGTGCAAGCGACAACCCAGCCGAACACGCATCAAGTCCATCACGAGCATATAGGCTGGTATCATGGGAGGTTCGGAAAGTGCCCGTAAATGTGTTCCACCGTGCGCACACTCGGGAAACAGGCGCGGCAAGCACTGAGGGCGACCAGTGATACTACGTTGCCTCCAAATTGTCCCTCGGTATTTTTTCTTACCGACCGCAACAAAGGAGTAAATTTATTTGTCAAAGCAGGCGCCGAGGTGAGCGTTATACCGGCGTCACAAGCCGAAAGTAAGAAACCCAGTGCATCACCCCTGCAATCTGTCAATATCACGGTGATAACAACATATAGCCATCATTCACTCACGCTGAACTTCGGTTTCGGCAGAACGTTTAGCTTGGTGTTCATAGCTGGCGATGTCCAATTCGCCATACTAGGCGCAGACTTTCTTCAGTACTTCGGTCTGTTGGACCTCCGCAACCAGTGGCTTCAAAATTTTGTTCCTCGGGCGCGGCACTAGGCAAGACGTGTTGGCACCCTCTCATCAGCCCTACCTTGCTAGCGTACTTCGCCGCCATAATACAAGAGTTCCCGGAGCCGACGCGACAGCCACAGGCATTTCCTGAAGTAAAGCGCGGCGTTCAGCATCACATCGAAACCACAGGCCCACCGGTCTATTCGCGACCACGGCGCTTGTCACCCAAGAAGCTGCGACGGGCATTACATGTGTTTGCCCACATAATGGAACTCGGCATTGTACGTTCTTTTTCCAGCCCATATGTGTCACCTCTTCACATGATCCCAAATCAACAGACGGTGATTGGCGCCCTTGCGAGGACTATCGAGCGCTGACCCGGGTAACCATGCCAGACCGTTACCCAGGGCCGCACATTCAAGACATGCCTCCTTCTTGCATGGTGCTACCATTTTCTCTAAAATAGATCTAGTTCGAGCATATCATCAGAAACCCATAACACCGAATGATATTCCCAAGACCGCAATAACAACGCCGTTCGTAATATAAGAGTTCCTACGTATGCCTTTCGGCTTACGCAACGGCGGCACAACTTCTCCACTGTTCATAGATAGCGTTGTCTATGGCTTCAACTTGTGCACGGTATACCTGAATGATCTTCTAATTGCTAGCAGCACTTCTGAAGAGCCTGAGCCGCATCTGCGCTGCGTACTTCAGCTACTGACCGAGAACGGCATCATTATCAATACGGCAATATACCTGCATGATGTTCTGATTGCTATTAGCACTTCTGAAGAGCACGAGCCGCATCTGCGCTGCGTACTTCAGCGACTGACCGACAACGGCATCGTTGTCATTACGGCAAAGTGCGTGCTTCAGGTACCGACGTTACCATTTTTGGACCACAGCATTTCAAGTGCAGAATTACAGCCCCAGAAAAAATGGCACCATCTCCACTCCGTGGATGATGGCGAGGGTGCGGAGTACGGGAATTCGAAATGACATCAAAGTTGCGCCCCGACCGTTATTTGATTTTAGCCGTGAGTTACACGTTCATTTTTCTATTCCCGAAACGAAACTGCAACTCACGGCTCAAATCGAATTCGCTTGATTTTCGCTTGATGGTAGTGTGCGCACCGATGGATGCGGACGGACATTGGGAGGTCCTAAGTTACTCCGCACCGTTACAGGCGAGGGAGTAAGCCGTTTGGCTCTCGGGTACTAACTCACAGTCGTAGCCCATTCATGAGGTGAGGGCTGACGTCAGGTTCGCCGGCCCTCCCGGTGACTTTTGCATAGGTCGGCACACAGTCCTGCCCCAAGTGCCCGAAAGCTTTGCACTTGAAACACTGCGGGGTTGGACAGTCTCTACGAATGTTCTCCCTCCAGCGACACCGCAGGCATTGTGGCGCCCACCCACGCACGACGACCAAAACTGATCCACCGTAAAGCTTCAAAATGTGCGGCAAGTCGTCCGGGATGAGGCCGTCACGAAAAGTTATGCGAACAAGTCGGGTCGGTGACTCTGCAGCCTCGAAACAGCACGGCCCCCAAGAGTCCTGTCACACATCTTTCACGTCACCGCAGTCCTCAAACATCCTGCGTATGCCGGAGTCCGCGACGTGAAAGGGCACCCAATCTAACTTGACAATAACATCTTGCTTGATGGGGTCAATAACGGCTCAAAAACGCACCTTGACTTGCAGTCCGGCGGTGCCCAAAAGCCGTTGCCGCGCCTCGGGTGTCAGAAGTTTGATAAGACATACGGGGCCCATTTGATAGGGGCAGATACCGGCGATATCCTGAAGCACGCCCAACTGAAGGAACGGCGTGCGGAAGTCGTCCATCCAGTAAGGTCTTCCACCGAGGTCGCAGTGCAGTACAAGGCAATTCTTCATTGAGTCCTCCGAAGTGGTAGTTTGAAGTCGTATCCTGTAACCCGAGGGCACACCGGTCCCACGGTCACCGCGGCCGAACATAGCCGCTGAAGTGCCTGGCTCCGAGCCAGCCATCGCACAACCGCTTTTTTGTGAGCTGAATAAAATAAAAATATAATGAAATGAAAATAGAATAATAGAAAAAAAAATTCGTTTCACCTTGAGGTTTTTACTTCAAGGTCATGAAGTTGCTTCTTTTTCTCGCCTTGTCGCGGCTTTCAGCGCGGAGAAGGTGCATCCGGAGCAAATGCTCCCGGTTCTTCCGGCTGTCTACTCTGGTCACCGAAGCTATGCAGGAGCGTTGACACTCATCGCCGACACACAGCTGTGCTTGCCTGCGAATGATGGGAGGGGAGGCAGCGGCAAAACTACTTCGTGCTGGTCTGCTGGAGTTCGAAGAGTCCGGGAAACCCTGGTTGACGCGTCTTCTACCTCGGCTGTGTGTGCAATTGGAAGTCGTCTATCGCTCGCCTACAGCCACAGACAGAGGACTGGTAGGGTCAGACACCCAAATGCTGCAAACAGCCTCAATAAACAATTACCCACGTCAGCAGGGAAAACCGCAAGCGAAATGAAGAACCGAAAAAGTCCTCGTTTGAATAAAAGTGCCGAATGCTCTTATTTTGTATTGTTCTCTTATCGAGGCGCCACTTTGCAAGGGGCCGATTATACGTCACAGTGCTTGGGATAATCAATCAGAGACAACCGACGAGACCAGTAAGGATTGTATGGGCACCAGCTCACAGTAGAACCCCCGGCAACGAGATTGCCATCATTATGACTACAAATTGGACTTAGCTGACACCAATCCCCATTGCATGCACTCCTGTGCACTCTGTGGGGGCGCCGACGCCAATTGTACCGTTGCATTCTGCCGCACGGGCAGCGCATTTCCCGGAGTGAAATGTGGTTTGGGTAGTGTTATGAGCAAGAACGTTTGTGCAGGCGTTGTTTTTTCTGCGTGATTCTTGGGTTCGCGAATGCCTTGTCGTAAGGAGTATGCAGCACTATTTTGCTTCGAAATTGGGGACTCCGCTCTTAATGCTTCCTACAACCGCTGGCCCAAAGCAAGCCGCATAACGATAGAAAGCGCCAAAGTGTTATGAATAGAAGGCTAGAGACCTAGGGCAGTGCTTGAGGACAGCCTTAAATCATGGGGCTAACTAGTACCGGACTTGTTACGCCAATTTCATTTCACGTGGAGACGATATAGCATTGAAGCTTCCATCACACACCTTGTCACAGGCTTGAAACATTACGTAGTGTTTGAAAGGTTCAATAATTAGGCTAGCCGGCATACTTTATCGATGAGACTAACCTGACTGGGCGCGACTGTTCGGCTACGACTGTTTTGAGGTGAAGGTGCGTACCTGCCATACATGTCTTTCATCACTTTCGACTGTCCCCTAATGACCAACTGTGTTTCATCATAACAATAAAGCCTGATGTTGGGCTGGTTAGCAGCAAAATTTGACTACCTCAAATGGAGCGCATAGACGAACACCTACAGAGGGACAAACTAGAGCACTCTAGTTTGTCACTTGTGTCTGTGCTGTTTTTTGAAGTAGTCTAAGTGTATTCTGTGATCTTGTATTGCTTATACATTGTGCGTAGTCTACACTTCCTCTTCGTCTAGTCGAGTCTCGCGGTGTCCATTCTGTTGTCCGTGTGGTCCACCTGTTTTCCGTTCATATTACCACATGGCCAGCCCAAGTCCATTTATTTTTCTTAGCCTGGACTATGATATCATCTATCCGAGTTTGTTCCCTACTACAGGTATCTCTTTTCTGTCCCTAAGCGTTACTCTTAATATTATTCTCTCCATGGCACGTTGAGCGGACCTAAGCATGCTTTCTAATTGTTTAGTATGTCGCCAAGTTTCCGCTCCATATGTCATCACCGGCAGGACGCATTGTTTCAATACCTTTCTTTTTTGGGATAGAGGCATCTTACTTTTCATTATTTGTGAGTGTTTGCTGAATGCACCCTATCCCAGTCCTATTCAGCGCCCGATTTCTTTCTCGCGATTTGGGTCCGCACTGACCATCTGGCCAAGGTAGTTGTATTCTTGTACTTGTTACAGTGTTTCGTCCCCCAATCTAAAAAAGGCGCGTTGAACAGGTTCATTTATGATAGCTTTAGCTTTATTGATGTTTATTTAAGCCCCACAGCGAAGCTCTGTGATTGTAGTTCCTGAATCGTGTTTTGGAGTTGCTATGCAGATTCACTGAGCAAGGCTATGTCACCTGCAAACCCTAAATGGTTCAATTATTCGCCTTTAATCTGTAAGCCTAAGTTTTCCCAGTCAAGCCTCATGAATACCCACTCCAGGCATGCTGTGAACAATTTTGGTGAGATGGTATCTTCTTGTCGCACTCCCATTCGGGTCGGAAAGTTATCGCTTTGCTTGTGAAGTGTACTTTTGCCGGTGCATTCCTCGTACATGTCGTCTAGGAGTCGTAGGGAGGTCTTCTCAATTCCTTGGTTCTTTAATGCGTCCATCACTGCGGCGGTGCTTATTGAATCGAACGCTTTTTCAGTCTGTAAATATCACGTAAAGTCGTTTATTATACTCTGCTAATTTTTCTATTTGTTGACGACATAAATGTGATCCATTGTAAAGCAGCATCCTTTTCTGAACCCAGCCTGTTTCCTGGGTTGATGGAAGTGTGGGCTGGCGGTTATGCGGCTAAGTACTATCTTGGTAAATAGCTTGTATGCAACCGTCAGAAAATGATGGGTCTGTAGTTCTTAAGATCTTTGTTATCTACCTTCTTGGGAATTAACACTATATTGGCATTTTTCCACACTTTTGGTACTTTTGAATTCCTTAAACACACTGAGAATAGTTCAGCAAGCTATTCTAGAATTATATCTCCACCTTCTTTTATGAGGTCTATGGTTATGCCGTCGTTGCCGGCAGCTTGCCCTTTTTTTCATGCTCTCAAGTTCCTTTTCTACTTCCTCTTTTGTCACTGGTGGAACATCGCAAGAAACGTTTGTAGGCTCGGTACTTTGCCTCGCTCCAGTGTCGCTGTTGTATAGCCTGGTGTAGAACCGTTCTGCGTTTTTTATTATCTCTTCCATATTGTGCGTAACGTTGCCCTGTTCATCTCTAAGTGCGTACATTCTGTCTCTGCAAATAGCCAGCTTCCTCCTTGTTGCTTTCAAGCTTTCTCCTCTTTTTAAAGTTTCCTCGATGGCCGCAGTGTTGTACGCACGAATGTCATTTGTTTTACTTTTGTTTAATAATTTTGACAGCTCCGCTAGTTAAGTTTGATCCACCGTACTCGACAATATCATCTCCTGGAGTTGCGAAATAAGTTCCTTTGTTTGCCTAGTTAGTTTTCCAGTTTGCTTCCTACATGCTGCTTCTCCAGTAGCCGCTGCTGACTCCATGATTGCTGTTGTTAGGCTATCATTTAGAGTGTCCACATTGCCATACGTTCTGACCGTCTAGAAGTGCGAACCTCTTCTGAAGGGTTATGTTAAACTCATGCCTCCTGTCTCTTACTGACCTGACGTGGGCTTCTCACTTTTTACGAGCGGGTTTTAAGTGGGACGCAATTTCACCCACTTGCTCCACCTCGGCAGTGAGTTTCTTTTGAGATATAGCCTTACTTACCACCTAACCATCCTATGATCACAGCACCTAATCTTGCTTAGTACATCCACGTCTTGCACAATACCAGACACCATCGTACAATTTAAATAATGCTTTTCAGGCTACATTACTGCATATAAAATCGAATTGTCTTTTATGGGTCCCTGATAAAATGCCAAGTTATGTTGAAGTAAACTGAAGAACTATGTACGGTTATAACATGGAGCTGTAAAATCATACCATCTGTCTGAGAAGCTGGTATCGGTTGTGTTGGCTGAGGTAGTTCCGTCACTCCTGTTGTGTAGCTCTGGTGAGATTGGTGACAGCTGTCACCAAGGCTTATGTCAATGTGGTTCTCCGTGGGTGGCACGCTATCCCGTCAGCTGACAGTCCCGCTTTGGCGCCGAATCCGGTTTCCGTCGACCGGATTGTCGAGGCGGGTTTTCATGTGGGGCGCAATTGCACCCACTTGCTCCAGCTCGTCAGTGAGTTTCTTACGTGGAGGAGGGCATCCGCCTTGAAAAGCACAAATACATATAATCAGCTGGCAGATCCTAAATGTACGCCTCGCATTCCTACCTTAACTGCTACACACACGCCTTGGTGAGCTTACAGTGTGTGGTTATGCATGCCGCGTCAACCTCCAGATAAAACACACCGTTACACCCAGTTTACAAAAATAATGCATATGTACAATAAATTGGGTTGACTGACTTGAACAAATGAGTTCGCAAAAGCAGCGCTTCATATGCCCTGCGCTGAAAATGACCTCAAGCATATCACTGCATTCTACCTTCAAAAAATATGGCGTAAAAATATAACAAATGTAGTGACTGCCTCAGAAAACGGTAGCCAGTACCTGCCTCCCACCCCACCAAAAAAAATATCCTTCCCAGATATCTTAAGCGAAAGCCGAGAGACGCTGAACACAAGTTGGAGGCGGTACTTTGCATTACGAAGCCGCACGTCGTTTCTGCGTCGCCGAGGCTCGAGAAAGCGCGCAGCCGTAAGAATAGCCATTCACGGAGCAGTTAAATGATGTCATTCGTATACCGCTGTTCTCATCTGCTTCTACAGCAACACGGGCTGTGCACATTCAATCATAATCTCCAGCAAAACAAAACAGTGGCACATGATTTCATGCTGCTGTTGTCGGCCTGTCCCATCTCTACCATTTGCAAATAACGTTCAGCGCTACGGCCAGCTGCCTACCAAACAACTTCATTCCCCGTTTTTTTCGCCCCTGCACCTGAGCGAAGCGCACTAAAATTGCACGGCATTAAACACTACAAAGTGCTGGCAAAGGCAATAAAATGGAAGCTCACCTGTCTTGAAGCTTTCCCTGGTGTCATGGTCACTGCCTTTGCCGAATTTTTTCATTAGATTGTTCCAGCACTTCTTCAATTGCTTCAGTGTCCCGGGGCGGAGCCGCGTTGGCTGTTGGCATCTGCGCGTGATATAGGGTTAAATGTTGTCATACCCTCGCTACCAGTTGTCTTAATTATTCGTAAAATCAAGCCTTCCGTTAGAACGCCTTAAATTTGCCTTAAGAATTACGCGTGAGCCTTTTCTTATACTTGTCCTTCTCGGGCACTTACGAAAGGCTGCCTTATGGCATAAGTTAAGTTTGTGAATACGGGGGTTAGTTTCTAAGAAACTGTGAAGGCGACACTAATTGCGTTTTCACGAAATTTTTTACGAAATAGATTATGCGAAACAGCACGGGAATGTCTGTGAGAAAGTGCCCAATACGGATACAAGCAATGAACTATAACACTAAATATGTTAATGGCGTTGTGGCAGGGCTGTCGTTTGTATTGCGAAGTGCCACTCAGGCTACCGCAAATATTTCCAATTCAGAATTGGTCGTACGGATAGAGCGTGGCGTTCTCAAACTCCCCTTTCTTGTCAAGAGATGTTGCAAGTCTCAAAAACCAGCCCATTGGCCGATCCCGTTTCCCAGCGTTCAATTCTAGTAGCTCTATCGACGTCAGGAGATGCGCGGGTTGGGCATTGGTATTGGGCAAAATATAACATGTTGGCATGTCAGATGCTCTATAGGTAAAACATGTCCAGTGAAATAGAAGTTTTACTCCTTTTATACACCGCTGGGTTATGTCGTGAGATTTATGATTTAATGACTATTTAGGACCACTGGTGATCGTTAAACTTTCGCTGAAATCTAGAAGAGTAGACCTGCTTCGTTTTTATTCCATCAGAAACGCGGCCAAATTCGTGGCCGTTGACCACCCCACCGGTCAGTTACAGCCTTTTGGAAATCTACCACGCAAACAGCTCCGATAGGCCTGACTGGCCTAGTGAAGTTGCCGCCGCCGCCGGCAAAACATCTGCAAGCGGCGGCGCCAGCTCCGGTGCCTCGCCGCTCAGCGCAATACCCACCATGGAAAGCATCGTGGAAGGGGAGGAGCTACAGCAGCCCGGGTGGGCTACGATTCGCCACCGGCAAAAGGCCTTGCGCGAACAAGCGCGTGCGTCTGCTGCAGCCACGAACACTTCGGGCGACGCCCGAGTACCGAAGAAAGACAAAAAGCATTCCCCGCGTCGCACGCCGCCAGCTTCGCCTCTCCCACTTACTGATGTGAAAATCGTGCTGATTCCAGAGGAAGACTCGCCCTCTCATCTATAGCGCAAGCCACATTAGCAGATGCAATCCTGACCCAAGCGACAGTGCCACCGAACCGTGAGGGTCAAATTTAGTGCTCCACGTGGGTAATTATCTCCTCATTACCACACCTTCAGTTCTAAGACCGTGCCACCAAATATGTCGACGAGACAATGAGATAAGACAACAAGATAAGAAAAGTGGATGGCCTAATCCGCAAAGCATTCCGAGCTGCTCTGCAGTTACCGCTGAACGCTTCCACTGCCAGGCTGGGGGAAACAGGGGCATACAATACGACAGCAGAACTTATAGAAGGCCACCGCACTGGCCAAGCCAACCACCTGGCGCGCTCCTGCTCGTCCTCCTAGATTCCTCCTAGAAAAATTTGGGATCGGTCCAGCTCAAGGGCATGCGTTACTCTGCGTCATTAAATCATCAATCAGAAATCATATTCTCGTTCAATCGATCCCAAAAAATAAGCACCCATCATTCCACACTGAAAGACGGACGCATCTAGCTATGTCATTACCTCGAGAACATCCCCCATCCAGAACTTCCTTTATGTGGACACTGCAGAATATCAACATGAAGAGGCGTTCGCTATCGCCGTTATTCGCTCCTTGTCATCTCCACCTCTTGCTACCCTCACCCTTCGTACCCGACACCCGCATGTAGCAGAAGAGGTTGCAATTGCCCTGGCAGTAACACAAAGGCCCACCCCGGAAATTATATCCTCCGATTCGAAAACGGCTGTCCAAAACTTCACCAAAGGTCTGATTTCAGCCAAACGGCATAAAATTCTCTGTCTAAACTCGCCATCCCATACGGTCGAACTCCAATGTTTCCCGGCTCACTCGCGCCTTGGAGGGATAGAGGGGGCCCACATGGCAGCCCGAGCACTTGTCACCCGGGAATACGATGTGGACTCTACCGTCCATGGATCAAGATCAACCAGGGATAGTCTCCTGGCCTTCAGAGAGGTCACGCAGCATTACCGCCTCTCCCGCCGCGAGCTTCCCCCCGCCCACTCATCCCTCACTCTAGAGGAAGAACGCCCCTGGCTTCAACTACAAATGGAGTTCCTTCCCTGCAGAGCCGCCCTGCATCATATCCACCACTCCATGTACCCATCCCACTCTGCCCCCGCTGCGGTGAAAGGGCCATGGTCCAACACCAAATGTGGGCTTGTGCAGTGGACCCATTCCCTACCATTAATTTCCCTGACTAGTGGATGAAGGCGTTGGGCTGCTCGGACCCCACAGCTCCAGAAGGAGCTCTTGACTCGAGCGGATGAAGTTGTAGCAACTCTCAGGGTTGCGCCCACCGCGCCCTAATCCACTATTTAATAAAAGTTATTTCTCTCTCTCTCTCATTCTCTGGCAGGAGACAGCGGTGAACGGAAGGTTAATGACTTCTCACAGCGTAAGATTTGTTGACAGTAGTGGATATCGCCTAAATGATACACTATAATTTTTTTTTTGGATAACACCTGTTAGCCTCCATATTTTTGTAATAAAAATTGGCTTCATGGTCTACAGAATTTCAGCAAAACACATGGTTGAGGAAACTGGTGCATAGAAATCTTATAAAATGAAGCGCGCTAAACGCAAGGACACATACAGCGCTTGCCTTATCGTGGTTTTTCTGTGTCGTTGCTTCTATCGCGCTTTATATTTTAGAAGGCATTCAAAGAATGCCCCCACCCCCATTAATCCATTAGGCAGAAAACGTTTTTGGGCAATGAAAGCATTTGCGGAAATAACGAAAAAACATACAAAATAATTATGCACAACCAATGCAACCCAAACGGTCCCCCGTAACATTTCTTTTCTTTTACTGACTGTGATCAAGTAAACACCCGTAAAGAGAATTTAGCGACTCCACTTCCAGTGCTAAATGTTAGAAGCGAACGTGTTTCCATGTTTCCCTTGTATGCATCGCGCGCATGCGTTTTTACTAGGTCTCCAAAGCGAGAAATGACTGCGAAAAGAATGAATCCGTGCGGAAAAAAGCAGGAAAAAGAGGGCGTGGCGCAGCACTAGCACGGTGCGGAGGAGGGAATGCATCTGCGCTCGCTGCTGTATTCAAGCAGCGGAGGGGAGAAGAGGGAGCGACGATGCAGGAGCTGTGGCTGTCAGCACTATGCGGTGCATTAGACCCGTAAACAAAAATAAAGGGCGCGAAAGTGCAGCAGTGGAAACGCGAGGAAGGAAGCACAAAGTACAGTTAAACCAGGATGTAACGAACCTCTATGTTGCGAATTCCTGGTTTTTAGCGAAATTTTTTAATTCTCCATTGCCAGCTCAATTGAATCCCATGTGTTTGCGACCTCAATGTCGAAAGGAGTTTGCGACGGTTAACATTGATGAAACGAATTCGCTACTCTGATGAGGCATTGTCTTTTCGCACTTTTTATGAGAAATCGTCTGGAGAAGTGCAACAATTTAGCGAACTTCGCCAGCACCACAAGTGACGGTGCGTTTCCAGTGTCCGTTAAGTACTAGGTCTACCTATAGACGTGTAGTCGTGAGTCTTCACTGCTATCTGGGGTGTCCATGCATCGGTGATACGTTCTGCTGCCAGAAAACAAAAAGTTGTGCCTTTTCAAGACAAGCTCGCAATTTGAAAAGCCGTCTCCGCCGGCGAGAAAGAAGAACGTCGCCGCGCGGTACAGTATCCCTGCTGGCACCCTCTCAACAATTATGAGTGCGGAAAAGAGCATTAGGTATGCGAAAAGGCACCCTTTAAGCATAACTTTGGTCCTCGAAACGTGTTAAGGCACCGAAAAGTGTCAAAAGGCGTAAGTGATACTAAGTTACGTTTGTGAATACGGGAGTACGTGACCTTGGTTCTTTTGAGTGCCTTGTAATGACCACGTTTGCGGGAAAGCATTCAGAGTTAGCTCACCATCACTGATGTCTAGCATTTTGGTTTCCATTCTGGTTCATTCAGGCGAGTCTTAACTCGAAATCTGCGTGCAACGAATGCCTGGATGTAACAAAAAATTGCCCATTTTTGTCAACATCGTTATATGCAGGTTTAATTGTATTTTGTCTAAAGCGATAATGCCGCGTCCGCGATAAACACACAGGCATCAAAACACGGCAGTTTCGTTCACCCCGTTTTACGCCACCAAGGTCAATGGTGTTTTGTTTCTTGAATGTGTGCAACCGAATGAAACTGAAACAACTGCTCTGCGTGACCTGCAACCATGTGATTGGTCAACGAAATATGTTATTTAATGGGCCAAATTTGTAAAACGTGTTTTCTGTGTGCTATGGAGAAAGAGATGAACAGCTAGAGCTTTGTAAAAGCCACTCCACCACGGTCTGATTGTTAGCGGAGCCGTGCAGGGGACTGAAAAAACCTTAAATATTTACCAAAGTCATAAAGTGAATTGCAGCTTCGGCTTGCCACGAAGGGTATGAACACAACATTGGAAACCGAATTTGCCTAGACTCCCTGAAGCAGTTTTCTAGCGCATAGACTCCCCAACAAGAAACGGAGAGCTTCAAACAGTAAGCATTCAGAAACGCTACGCTTTCCTTGCGTAGTGTCAGCTGAATTGTACAATGCTGGATGCAATGCCTTAGTAGGTGGACACAGGCACACTTGACCCTTATAGATATCTATATGGGTCTTGGCAAAAGTTCGGGAGCAATTTTACGTTTAAAACACGTCGGCAGTTAGTGTGGCTTGCGGCAACGTGAAAAATCTAGAGTATTTATAAGGAATATGCTTCATACATCTCGAAGTCCACTGTTTCGCCGGCAAACACAATAACAATGGCCATAATTTCCCTTTAAAGGAAAACTGACTACACTCCCACTAAAAGGGCCCTCATCATAACCAACGACAAAAAAAACCATAAGGTCACCCACAGTATACGTTTCTTGCTCGATAGAAAAGAAGAGATAGGGTAAAAAGGCGAGTACATAACATGGTTTAAAATATTTTGCGTCACATCCTCTTAAAATCACTTCCCTTATTCAGTCTTACGTTGCTTTGTAAGCATTAATCACACGTTTCAACGAGTATATTTTTGGATTTGAATAAGTCGTGCCTGTTCTCAGCTCAAAGCAAAAAAATATCGGAAAAAGCAAATACAATACCTTCAACGCCTAAGCCATCGTGTGTTACGTAAATCGTAGAAGTGAACTACACGTGGCCACTTGGAACATGCCGGTACTATCATCAATTTTCCAGTGACTGATGGAAACAGCAGAACTTTTTTGCTGATCTTGTGGTTCTGCTAGCATTTCTTTCACCCTGTTCTTCCCCTGGCAAGAATGAGTTCCTCTTCCAAACCAGGAAATATTGTTCAACTTTAAACAATGCAGAAGTTCCTCCTGCCAAGACCACACTCTATTGTTTTTGCTTCCTCCAGCGCTGAAGTCACATACGGAATGCTCTAAAGGCAAAAGAAATACGAAGTACATTTGCCATCAAGATATGAAGTGAATAGACGTGCAAGTGAAGCCGTATCCGTTATAAGCCGATACAACTGTGAATACATCAAGCCATGACTTCGTGCAGCGTTTGTGTCCGTCGCCTCCCTCGGGCCTTGTCGTTTTTATTTTTGCGCTACACGAAGTCATGGATTACCGCTACCAACCAGCCCAAACCCAAACTCTGCTAAAATAAGCCGCCGAGGAACAAAATATTCAGTCTCGACACGTTGTCATGTCGTTGCATGCAGTAACAAGCCAAGGATCTTGAAACAATTTTTTTTTTAATTTTTGGTGCGGTTGTTCCCTAAAAGGTTTAGGCAACATCAATTGCAAACCAGACTACTTGTTTGCTGCATGCATATTTATTTTTCTATATATCTAGGACGGGGCCCTACCAGCGGCGGCAGCCCGCGGCCTCCTCGAATAAAAAAACGCCGCCTATATTTTGTTTTTATATTATCGGCTGCAGTACAAAAAATTATTTTCTTCACCCTTCTATTTCTTTTCTTCAAGACATGAGTGCCTACTTCACTGAATATCCGTCAACGTTTTGTTTTTTGTGGTATGCCGTGTTGCCAGTGGCGTCACGACAAAGTGCAACAAAAAGTACGATTATACGCGACAAACAACAACAATTTCTGTTTTTGTGTTATTTGACTACGACTCTCCAATCTCGGACGTGGCAGTGCATTTTCCAGTTGACGAGTCGTCCTTACCAGGAAATGCGGACTTTCGCTTCAGGCGATTTTTTCGTTCTGGGTAGCGTGCAACTTGGTTTAAGTATGCTTGGAGAACATTATTTTTGCCGTCAATAAATTTAAGCTGTTCGGAAATGAAATAAAAACCTTCGGCAATAATTCTTTACGTTTGGAAAGCGAAGCATGAGATGGTTCGCGTTCAGTGTCTTTTTATGTGCGTGCACAAAAGCTTCCCACAGATGCATATGTCTTTCGTTTTCCTATGCAGCCCCACTCGTTGTTGCGTATTCACCTCTGTTTTTTTTTCGCCTTCTGATTTCATCACACGGTACCTTTTTTATTTACCTTCTGCTTTGGTGCTGATCCATCTACACTCACTTTTTTCTGTACAATTTTCCGTCGCTCTGCACCACCCAAACAAAGGTCAGCACTAGCATTTTTTTTTTTGAATATCACAAATCACGAGTAACGTTCCGAGCAGAGAAAATACAGCAATGTATCTCACTCTTTCACTGAAAACGTCGTCGAAAGACGATAGTTCTTTGCAGCACCTACCAAATAACTCACTATCCTGTCTCCCCTGACGCTTTTTAGCCACCAATGCAATTGAGGGTTCTTGTACTTAGTACTTAGTTCAATGTTCACGCGCCAGCACTTCTTGCAGCCACCTTCTGGAACGTCTTGTTTATGTTCTCTTCGGAGGAGCTAGGGCCGCATTGGTTTTTTTTTGTTGGCGCGCCTACCTTGCGTAGCTTTTGACGCGGACAGTGTTTATGTTTCGCATCGCGTCTCGCGCGGGTCGTTCTCCGTTTCTGATAAAACTGACGCTATGTGTATTTAAGAAACATAAATTCCGGCTCTCTTCGTTACGGGCTTGTATTTTGCCTTAGACATGCCAAGGTTTGTTTTCGCCTGAATAATGTGAAATTGTACAAACCATTGCAGTAGTTCTGGTACGTTGGAATGGGTTTGCGTATATATACTTCTTGTCCAATCACTTCTGAACTGTTTTCTGGTGGACGGTTGTTTGAGTTACAGACATGCAGGTGACCAAAAATTTGCGTCTATGTGGGTAAAGTGAGACTATCATCGTAAACATTTCAGAATACATAGAGCCAGCGTAGTAAGAACAGCACGGCGCCTTTGGTCACGATGTTTAAACAATTTTTCAAAGGTTTTTTACAGAGAAACGCGAACCCAAGCGCCAAATATCTGTTTTGCAGTTTTTTTTAAATAAATGTAGATTGTTGAAACATGCTTTAGGTAAGGCGAAGCTCTTTTTCAACCACACTGCCGTGGTGCAGAACGAAAAATCCTTGAGGAGATCACCAAAAAAATACGGTCCGTATGGGGGAACACACACGTTATCATACGTAATATCGGTGAATGTCCTTCAGCAAGTAATTATTGCAACGAGCAAAAAACAACCCTGTCGTTTAGAAGCTTGCTGTCAGCGAAGACTGGGGCTGGCAGAATGTTCGCAGCACCATAGAAACGTCCTTTATTCTCGCTTGTATATTGTATTTTATTTGGGTTCCTTCAAGCTGCCACAGAAGAAACCATGTGGAAGCTAGGCGTTCTAGGTGTTATTTTATCTTAGTACTTCAGTTGTGCTGTCAGCTTGTCTTTGGAAGGCCGACATCGATCGGGGAGCATTTTCGGCCCCAGTGCTATCTGGCAGACTGCAATCTATTGTCTCGAAAAACCTTAGAAGAGAACCAAGGCTTGTTTTGTAAGGAGCACAGGCCCGCTCCGCAATAAGATGGGCGCCGTTGTTAGAACACTGAGGCGATCAGCTGAGAAGAGTAGCAAGTCTCGTGTAATCAACAAGACTTCCTCAGAATGCACCAGTTGTCGAGAGCTTCACCGGTTATTCTCTTAATGCCGTAATAATGCGCTCTGGAGTACTACTTATGGCTGGTGCAAAAACTAGGGAACGACGAATGGTAATTAATACTTCCCAGCTGACAATTTAGAGCAATTTCTTTTGGTATCCTCTAGTCTATCCCTTTCCAAACATGAAAAAGGCTGCCAACGAACATTTTCGGTGTAGGCAACGTAACTTGATGATCCTTTAAGTAACCTGCATCATTATACTTAAATAAACTGTGGTTATCCTTCATTTATAGAAATCGGTAAAACACGAAAGTGAAATTTGCCTTTTACAGGAGCAGTTAAATATTACTGTTCTCGATATGAACTTGCACATCGCGATTTATATTTCGTCGGTATGGCACCGTTAAACGCATCAACATTAGACACGGATTACCTGCGCCGGAGCTTAGCGTAAATCTGACTAAACCCCAGGCACTCGCAAAGCATTCGAACGAAAGCGAACAGGTTGTCAGGAATCTTTGTGAAGTCAGGGCCCGCCTACAGCGAAAGGAGCGTGATTTGCTGGTCTGCAGCATTCTTCTGGTTGTCTTGGCGAGACAACGCCCATTCGGTTAATGCGCGACCACATTGGCCCTGCTCCCCGGCATGTACGCCAGACGATTCTGTTGGTGATGAGCTCAACTGGTGGAAACGCGAGAGGCAGGGTTCGTAGCTCGGTTCGCAGGGTTCGGCGGACGATAAACACATCAGCTTAAACTGCTATACGCTGCACCTATCGAGGCGCCAACTATTGGCGCTCATTAGCGTCATGACGCACTACTTCACGTCACCTCTCCTAGATGGCAGAAGCATCTGAATGGAGCAGTTAGAGGAAAGGACATAAGGCATGTTCATTCAACCGTGCGGGCGTGACTTCATGGCCCATTTGGCAGAGCGTTTCACACCTCGCATTGAGGCCAGAGTGTTCGTGTGGTCAAATCGTAGCGCCGCGGCGTGAGTAGAGAGTTTTCTGGTGATGTCATTTCCGTTACAGATATGACATCGGTGAGGTTTGTGCACCCCGGCATAAAACACTTCCCATTTGAAATACACCTGGGTAGGAGTGTTTTTACAACATTACCATAAATTAAAACTTCAAATTAACATAAATAACAAGTAACTGTTGCCATATGAGGTTATTAGAAAATCTTTACAACATTTTAAAAACCCTGTTTGCAGCATTTCGGAGAGTCGTAGACAAAAGCCAATTTTTTTAGCGGGTTTATGTGTGAGATGGCGAGATTCTGCACTGTTGATATTTTATATCTAGGAAATCGCAATAATAGTGGCACCAGAAATTTCGGCAACAAATGCTTAGATCAAAGACTTGGTCTTTCGTGGCAGAGCGGCAGTTCGGCATGCATGTGCCTAAGGGCCTCCTCTTCCCTACGTTTTCTTTATGTCGTTTTTATTTAACAAAATGAAACATAAACTGCAGCTGTCCTTTATTATACTGGCTCCGCATCAACGTGTAGTACACGCTTGGCTACACGCAAATCACTTGGTTGGGAACTACCAGTATTCCGGCCGCAGATATAATTCTTCTGAATCCCCACATGGAATAAAAGGGAAGTTTGTGCAGCGTGTAAGTTAAAATTTTGATGTACAGTACTACAGACGCTGCATGCAGTTTAAGTTATTTTGGTTATTACAAAGTAGGTTAGGGATTTGCCAGAAAAACTCTTCGGCATTGTTACCAAACTTGCCTTGCAGTGTTCGTGTCAGAGGTAAAGTTTCGGTTCATATGGTTGCCGAGAAAACAAGAAAAACCGTTCTGAATTTCTTACATCTCGGTTTTAAGAAAAAACTAGTCTTTGATTTTGAGAGCAAACCATTTTTGAAAATTATTTTACCGTCGTGCATAAATATCTTGATACTAATATCCAACACATCACGTATGAACATACGTATATTCGGTCTAATGGCCTTTTTTTGGCATGAGTAATCTTCTCTTCTTAGCACTTTACCGGGGCAGCATATAATATTATTCAGACAAAAACGTTCTATCAAAGCTACGCCACAACGGTATGGTGTTGTCTGTATCTTGTATTTTAGTCTCTAACAAGAAACCTTTGCTCACATAGCGCACTAAATTTGTTCGAGCACATTGGCTTTTTTAACATATTGATTTTGTGAAGATAAAGACCTAATAACTTTAAATTAGGCGTCACCACAGTGAAGAACGAAGCGTCCCAATCCCTCAGCGTCATTCGGCTTAAAGTTACCCTTCGCGGTTGCTCAATGGCTAAGTAAGCTGTTGTTATGCCGAGCCGAAGGACACTGGTTTCATCCCGACAGTGGTGACCGCGATTAAGATGGAGGCTCAAAACGAAAACCACCTTTAATTGAAATTTAAACGCAAGAGAAAGATCCCCATCTGGTCAATACAATCTGGAGCCATCCACTAAGACGCGTAGTAGACCACGTCTAGCTTCGGTGTATTCAACCCAAGAAAAAATCAACCAATTTTTTCGGCTACTGAAAATAACTGTGCTTTCACTTCTGTAAAATACTGCTTGTTGTTTGGGGGTCTAGTTCTTGTATGACAATAAACTTTTAAAGAAGCTAGCCGTTTCAGCCCTGAAATTTTAGTTTGAGCGAAGTTTTTTTCCTTTTGTTTATTTCAACTTTTGGTGCCTGCGAGCTAAGAAACAAGGAATTGAGCTGGTGGTGCATGTAATTAGCGACTACATGCGTAAAATTGGTCTTGATTTTTTTTCTCACATTTGGAAAGCACTGAGCTTACATACAAAAACTGCTAGCGCACGCAAGTGTTTTATATTTGCTGCCATGTCGTCAAACTAGGACTTCGGTCTTTCGGGAACCCCTACGTCAGCAAGGACTTCACTACAACGTTTTCTTCTTTCTAGCGTTCATCTGTAGAAAAACACGGCGAATGGCGCACCTATCAAGAGAGGCAATTTTGAATAACTAGTTTCCAAGAAACTAGCTGTATGGGGTGTCTTTTCTATGCGCTAAGGGAATTTTGGGTAATGTCCTTAATATAGGGAACCAGGGCCGAAAGAGTTAGACGTCTGCTGCTGAAAAACCAGTTTTGTGTACTCATAAATATTTGGCTCCCCACCCGTCACCTCCTGAAGTAGCTTATTGCGTACCAGAATATTAGATGCGAAGCATCTCATGGTCGGGGCTACGTCCCTCCCTTGTCGTTGTCGTTGTTATTGCGCCGTCCATACCCCCACTGCGCATGCTCGGCTTGCTGAACGCCCGCTCCCTTCTATGGCTCCTGGAGCGACAGTGTTGCCGGTGTGTTCCTGGGCCGGCACGACACGAGTACGCTTCCTTTTTAAGGGCTACTGGAGCGAAAATGTTGCCGGTGTTTTCCTAGGCCGGCATCAGACGAGCACGCTTCACGCGCCTTCGACGTTTCATCGTCGTCGGCAGCGGCGTGCGTCGGCGAGTCTCGGCAGGCTGTGATTACAAGCAGCCCACAATCATCCGGAGAACGTGCATTGACCTCATCTTCAGCCACTTTAGGATTCATCCACTATAACAGCCGTTGACTTTATATTTCACAGACCAAACGCAAACCACAGCTCGCCGTCACCTACGTTGAACATGATGATGATAATGTCTAAATAAAGACAAACTCATACCACGTACAACGACTCTCTCTCTCTTTAATGCCTCTCCACTCTAACATTCCCACCCCGTTCAATAAAATTACATCTTCCTCCCGTAGGGAACCCTGAGTATTATGCGGAACAGCCATGGGGTCAATGCAATTTCCTATTTCGTAGTCACGGTAAGTGAAAAGTGCAGTAGTTACCATGGAAACCAAACGGAAAATGTAACGGTAGCTACGTACCTCAACCTCACGGAAACGACGAACTGAAAACTAATGGGCCCTTGAATGCACCCCATGCCTGCTCCGCATACTACTCAGGGCTCCCCTACGGTAAGGTGGTGTAATTTTTTCCCTTTTAGAGCGTCGGCTATTAAAAAAAATATATAAAGCCGTTCCACACAACGCGAAAGCTGACGAAAGTGCAGAGAAAGTCATTCGCAATATCGGGCTGTAGCGGCGTTATCCGCTCACTGCTACTACCCAAAGCAATTCAAATTTCCCGCCTCCGTAGTACTCGCGCGCCCACTGCCTGAAACAGCGCCAGCGGGAGTTCTGTTCTTTTTGTGCTTGCTTTTTCTCCCGCACGTGCCGGTTTTGCACTGCCACTTTTTTCCGCTTACTATCGCAAGAACTAACCCAACCAGCGTTCCGAGCTAAATGAACGCGGGTGCTGCTAGTTAATTGCACATATTTTCAATAAAATGCACCTGCAGTTTTCTTCGCGCTAACCAAGTTGGAGATGTATGACAAGCGACAGCGTTTCACGAGTATTGAACGGTAAGGACTTTTTAAACCGATTGTTTTATGAAGCCTCTGCGTGACGCCATACGAAAGAACGTCGGCCTCTACTTGGGTCCGTTGTCTCGCCGCACCACCTGATTCTGGCATTGGTTTGACATCGGCCGTCAGAGAAAGTTACGACGGCAACATGAGCCCTAAGGGGCAACGAGCCCCTTCAAACACCCTGAGCAGCAATTGCGTTTATAATGTGCTCACAAGCAAGGCGAACTGATATCCTGGCTAATTGGGCAAACCGGTATTTTGGCACCGAGTCAACTGAGCCCTAGAGGTAGCTTCATGAACGTGACAGCCGCTTGAGCAAAAAAGAGGCACGTACAAATAATTAGTTTGCTTTTGTAGAAGCGAATCACCCCTGCTTATTTACGTAGAGAGCTTATTACGAAGATATCGTTACTGTGGGTCCGTTTAACCTGAAATGGCTGCCCATAAAGACGCTTCCCTGCAGCAAAGGCGTCCCAGTCACAATACTGCGGCTGGAAAATTTTCAGGTGTACCCTAAACATAGTGTCATGACTAGACGTGTGCACGTTGCAGAAAATAAGCGTCCTGTTAAAATTACAATTATTTCCTTAAAAATGTATTTAATTACAGCGGTCCGTTACAAGCCCACAAAAGTGACTGAGCAACTACAGACATCGAATTGATTACATTTTGTGATGTTCCTTCAAAATTTTAGTGCGTAACAGAATAACAATTTCACTCAAACTATTACGAACTACTGTGGCTTGCCCGGTAGGGAGAATGGCGGAGACTTCGTTGAACCTGCAGCACGCTTACTGTAGCTTCTGTGATACAGGGATGCACGTTGTTAACTCTCAACACGAGTTGTTCTTCAAAGTTGTCGCTTATTTTTCCGCGTTTTCTCGTTATGGAGGGAAGATTCTACACTGAACACTATCTCAATACATTCCCTGGAGGAAAAATCAGCATTATAACGCAGGAACATCTCGCTCATCAGCTGATATTTGCGCAGTGCTCTCAATCTAGATGTTACGTGGCGCTTCCAGACGCACCGCCTAAAGACCAGGAAGTAGCAGAATCGCGGGACGCTGGTCAGTCCTGAGATCGCGGAAGAATATAAGGACGTTAAACTACATTTTGACATGCCGACGTTTTTCCCGACTGAGACGTCAGTCCCTGGAGATGCCGCTTTACAGTTTGGGGATATCCATAACAGTGCCGGCTATACTATAGTTCGGGGCATCCGAAACGGGGTTGTGCCGCCGGGATGTATGCTCTGCCTCCTGCGCTACATTGAAAATAAAAACGATTCTCTTTATGATTGCGATTGGTCACCCTCGCTTTGATTTTTCAGGTTTTTTTTTTACTTTTTCCAACCGGTCTGAATTATCTTTCCTAAGCGTCTCGTGATTAGATAAGAATTCTATTCATTTTAAGCATCCTCTGTTGATTGGCCGATCCCCTGATTGGGTATGTGCCATATCTAAAGGCCCAACAACAACAACAACTACCGGCTTGGGAACTGTGGCCTATGCTACAGTATTGCCCACTCCTGTGAATACTGTAAGTATCGTAAATACACCTTATTTTCAACCTGACATAGTAGTGGAGGTTGTCTATGTCATGTGTGAAGCGTCGCGCTACCCTGGTGCCGGCGCTCCTCTGAACAGTTGCAGGTAGGGCAAAGAAAAAGGTGAAAAAATAGTCGGTAGGTGAATGCTTCGGAACATCAGACGCGTCCTCTTGTGTGCCTTTATGGTCACAAAAGTCGAGGTAAAGTAAAGACAATGCCAGGTACAGTGTTAAGGCAAGACACTTATGGCCACAAACGCAAGGTAACGTACAGGCAACGCACAGAACAATGACTGAGATCCCTACACTCTGCTACAACGTTTGTAGAAATAGAGGTCGAGCTATGCAACCAGAACCCGCAGCCCTCTCTGTATGGGCAGCAGCATATAGTCCCCGCCTATCACAGTTACATCTCTGTGAATACGTATTTTTAGTCAATATTGGCAATTTAGGATATTCATAGCACACCTGCCAGTTTGAGAAGTCGAAGAAAGAACGGCTCTCTTGATTAGAATAAACTCGCTGGTCACCTGTTGTTGCAACTTGCAACAAGCCTTCATATATTGCGACACAGCCCCAGTGACAGAAACCACGAAAAGATCGACGCGCGGGCAGCTAGGCGTACACCATTGTACTGCTGCGCCACGGCCGTCTCTGTGGGAGCTGTCGAGTTGCGCGTAATGGAGGTGAGCTGCGGCGAGATCGACAGGCAGGAGGCTTCCTACAAGCGGGACCACAATTTTCGGGACGAGGATGGCTGTAGAAGACTGGTTACAACTTGCTTTTTGGAAATACGTAATTGATTACCGATAAGCAATTACAAGAAAATGTAACTGAATTTCCCATAACGTGGCATTTAAAAAAAATAATCGAATATTTTACAAAATTACAAAAACTTTAGTAGGTTACAAGTAATCGATTACTTATAAAGCGTTACGTACAGCTCTGGATGTGGCGAATCGCATCGTGGATATCCCTCATAATTCTACACTTGTTCACGAACCACGCTTTACAAAGGCTGACCTAAGTAAGGTACGCTCCCACTTAATTTCTACAACGGGCAAATACTTTGCAAATTTATGCCAGCATTTCTATAAAAACTGTTCTAAACGTTTTTCGTGACCTCTCTGGCGCTAGTTTTCTTAATCCTTTTAGGTGCGAAGCACTTTAAGACCTCGCAATGTCCGTGCCGTTGTCTGGAGTTGTCTGTGCGCACAGCATTGTAAGCCATCTATCGAGAGCGGCGCACACTGTAGTGCCATCCGCGCGCCATCTGGGAAGAGCGCCGCAAAGTGCAGTAGCAAATAGCGCGAATTTCAAAGGGTACAAAACGGAACAACAAAGCAAAAACCATAAACTGTCAACGATAATTCTCGGAAAAAGAGCAGTTGCAATTACAGTTGAAACTACAGTGACTACAGTGATCTACCAGAGAGGGCGCTATGGTCGAATGCGTATAAAAGCGCGTTCGGGAGTAAACCGACGGCCATCAGGGGAACGTGCATAGACTTCGTCTTTGCCAACTGAAATCTAGCCCCGCTCGAAGAACCACTGTCTCTGCACTTCACCGACCACAAGGCAGTGATGTTGAAGGGGAAACTCAACCCGGAACTCGTCCCAACATACCACCAATACCGCCAATAAAACACTGTGTAAAAACACTGCACACACGTTTGTACATTCATTGACGCATTTATTGCGCGATAATTTGTGTCAATTTCGCCCAATGCGGGCAAATGAAATCACACATCTCCACGCCGTGAACGACGCCGAAGGTGCGAAGTACTAGGACGCGAATTGTCTTTCGTGCGGCGCTTGTCACTAACAGTGCATTTACTGCACCTCAAAATCATTTAAAACTCCGATTGCATCAGAACGCACGGAGTATGGCGTTCATCACACAAACAATACGCATCTTGCGTCCTAGTGCTTCGCACCCTGGGCATCGTTCACGGCGTGAAGATGTGTGATTTTTAAAACTAAAATTACTAGTTGTCAAATCAGCCCTAATTTATTTCCAATTTCATCCCGCTAGAACAGTACTGTGTGGTTTGATGTATTTTGGTGTAAGTGTTCGTTAAGAATTAGTTATGGTGGCTGGTTGGGCAAGTTGACAAACTGCGACTGAGTTCAAGTAGTGAGGTTGCACATCCACTATTTGAGAACAAGTTATCTACGTGATTTCGCATTGATAATTATTGTACTATCCGGAAACTGCCATTTCGGTGTTCAGAACAAGTTTTCTGCAATCCCAATAAAAATAACCCAACATCCAATCAAGTCATATCACCTCAAAACAGTGTGCAAAATTTCAAAGCATGCCATGAACGCTTGCAAGTTTCTTGAACTTAAAGCACCTACCAGTCCGTATATTACATAGCAAGAACCACGGCCAGTACAGTAAGCGCTGAATGAACGAGCCACCACCATTCTGCCAATGCCTTTGCATATTTATTTTAACTCTTGAATGAACGCAAGCTCAATGCTCCGGCTTCCAGTTTTATGGAAATAACTTCTGATATTACCCCAACTATGTGCAACAAGGTCCAACTTAGCATATCTTTGTTCTTTAAACACAAATTTCTATGGAGAGAACAACGATTTTTTTTATTTGTACCCTCTTTAAGGTCCATCAGCTCAAGCGTCCCGTGCTTTTGATGCGGTCGTTACGTAATGCGTAAAGCTCGTGTTGGATATGCACGCATAATGAGATGAAAACTGGTAACGTAAACGAGATAGCCTAACGTTAGCTAAATACACGGCCCTCGCGCGCATGGGATCAAAATATATGCCACGTCTCCAGAACTAAGCATTTTTGAAATGCTAATACGTCGTTGGAGGAACGTTCGCGTGATATTTTACTACGAACGCAAGATGAGTTATAGAGCAGAGGGAACGCCTGTTTGGTGCTTAGAAAAGGACATAGCACAGTTTTACTCCTCAAGAGGAAACTTTCCGGGGCTGCGAATGTGGTGTGGCGAGAATTCCCCGTGTTTTGAAACCCGCGCTGCGCAAGCGGGATATGTGGCGTGTCGAGCTAAAGTCGTCCTCTTGCGAAGTCGTCCTAGCCGCATCAAACCAGTTTAAGCACAGTTAAGTTTAGGTTTGTGCACGCTCCGCTGCTTTGGCAGTGAAAAACTTACATGTAAACGCAACAAACACTAAAGGCCACAAGCTTTCATAGGTTTATTTCTTGTGGAGCCTCTTGTGCGTCTGCACGCGCAAAAAAAGAAAAAAAAATGCAAGTTTACGAGCGTTGAAGGCAAAATAATAAAGGGAAATGTATTCCCCACAGAAACTGCGAACAAACTTTAGAAGCACAGTGCACAGCGCAATTTTCACGGCATTCTTGACTGCGCACGGCTGTCCAACGGCCGGAGGGTGTCTTTCAAGAACGCAATTTCTCACTCAAATACGACAAGGAAGGCTTGCTAAGAATACACCGCATGCGTAAAATTCCATTGTATATGCCTCCAAATTGTTCTTTTTTTTCTGTTTTTTGGCTGCAAAAACGTCTGCTCGAACATAGCCTGGAATGCACAAACTTCCCTGGGCGCTGCCAAGCTCCCGGGCTTGCATGTCGGTATGCGGGCATAGCGACCCTCTCGAAGCTCAGTGTTTCGGAATCTCCCTGTCATTCCCAGATACCTATGCAGGCCAATCGAACAAAATAAACTATGCCTAGAGGGGATCCCAAAACTTTCTTTGATTTGTTTTCTCACACTGAGCTTTCGGCATTATAAACATGAATCCTTACTCATCATCTCATCCCTACAGCAACGGAAGGCTGCGTTGGACAGCTGTGACCTGGGGCCTCAACACCTTCGCGGTCGAAGCTGGTATCGTTACTTTAAAGCTACGGGCTTCGGCCACTATACGGCCAATACCCGCTTTTCTAATAAAGTTTTCTCTCTCGCTCTCTCTCGCTCTCACACACACACTTATTCGCTCTCTCGTACTCTCTACCTCTCCCTGTGTCGCTCTCTCTACGTAACGCATCTCTCATTTTGGTGTACCCTTGTATGACTTTTTAGATTTAATATTGGCTGAAAAAATTACGCCTATATCTGAGTTCAGTATGGTCCGATAGACTCTTTACATGTGGGATTGTTTGAAGGCTGGAAAGATTGTATTTTTTGTTGCGTTTCAAAGGCTTCAGACGTGATCATGTTAGGTATTTTGAACTAAAGTACGTTTGTTTGTATTTGCATTATCCTTGACAGCGCATGTATGTATGTATTGTAGATATGGTATGTATGTATGTATGTTATGTGGTATGTGTATGTATGTATGTATGTATGTATGTATGTATGTATGTATGTATGTATGTACGCACGGACGCATGTATGCATGTATGTGTCTATGTATGTATAAATATAGGAATAGAAAACTTCGAACAAGGCACAAAGCACGATTGTTGCCAACGTTTCAGAAAAGAGACCCGTCTTCGTCAAGGCTTGCCGGAGAAAGGGGAGTATCTCAATTTGGCTTCCGAGCGGGAAAATCCACAGAATTGGCTTTATTAACTTTAAAAGAAAACATCCTTGGAAACATTGAACAAAATTTATATACAGTAGGTCTTTTGTTTAGATTTTAGTAAGGCCTTTGACTTAATATACCATGACATTCTCACGATAGAGCTTAAACAATACGGGATTCACGGGAGCCCTTTAGCCTTGCTAGAGTCCTACCTGCGCGGCCGACAGCAATGTGTTTTTATTAAAGGGGCCCTGAAAGGCATTTTGAGCACACTAAATGAAGTAGCGCAATCGTTAGATTGGGTCGTCAAGGTCATCTGGGCCAAGTATTACTCTTTTACGTGCAGCGGAAAGCTCACACTTTTGTTGCAAAGTTTGTCGCTTTTTTTCTCACCCTTTCCTTCGTGTTTTTGGACACCGCCATCTTCACATGTCTACATCATCGATTCCGCGATGTTCGTCATGAGCTAGACATCCTGCTATTGGGCGGCTTTTTCACGCACTTCCGGCAAAGAGATGAGTCGTCTGCTCAGCGTCGACTCGCCGGCTGATCTTCCAGCGTAGTGCCGGAGTGCTTGGACATTTTACGACAAACGAAACAAGTGTAAACAAACACTTAACCGTTCGTATTGAATGCAACACGGCCATAACATGACATGGATATTCCCTTACCGGAGTACGTTCCATAAAGAAAGCGTTGAAGCCCCGTGGCACTTCTTTCGTGCAATCGCAGAGAACGCCCTGAGCCGAATGCCCGGGTTTGACGGATACATTTTTTTCCACTTCAAAACAATCCAGAGATGCGTTTCGAACGAACACAACGTCACAACATGCGTTGCAAGTCTGAACCGCGATTGACAGACGATGGGTTGCCTCCTCCTGCCCGTCGTAAATTCGGCACTCACCTCGCGCGCGTTTTGCAGGGACGAACAGCAAGTCACTTAACTCTGGCGCGCAAGCCGAGATGGCTTTTAGCCACGCACACTGCACATACCCCATGCGAGGTTGAGTCGTGCGTCGCTCGAGAAAGATAATCCAGACCATGGGAAGCACTATCCACCCGCAGAAGCACAACGTCGCATTTCATCGCGAAACAAAGGCGTCCACAACACACACACCATCGCCTCCTGTAATGCCAAACGCATCTCACACTTCCTAATGAGAGTGAGTGGTACGTCTGCAGTGCCCACATGTCGCGAGGTGGGGCCTTGAGCTGAACCGGGATCACGCAACCGTAACTGACCTCTGGGGCGGTTTGTGCCTTGTTGCCAAGGCAACCAATGTTTGAGATCGTCAAAGAAAGGCGCTCGCTCCAGCGCTAGAAAGCTCAGAGCCGCGCCGGAGCATGTTTTGCCAACGCTGCCGCTCTCCACCACGCGTCGCCCCAAGCTGAACTGGTCACATGATTGTAAGCATTTTGTGCACGGGTTCTGTATCGGTTTAAAATGACTTTTTCACATGGCGCCGGCAGTAATTACCACCACCGCAAAATAAGACCCGGCACCAGCGGGGCCACATCTGATACGGCGCTTTTTGGATAAACAGTGCGCGGTGCATGAAAGGGACCGAGCGCAAGATCCTCCCCAGCGGTTGCGAGTTCGCCGCCGATTAAAAGTCACGTGCTGCACTGCAGCAACGCACACCGCGAAAGGGCAAGGCCAGGCCACCGCAGACATGCGGCCAGATTTTTCGTTCGCTTATCCATCCTTGAGCGGAGTGCGGAATTCATGGTGTCAACAAAACTTGCCCGTAGCAGACGGCAGTCGGAGGAGCGTAATGCGGAAGTACGTCACCGCTGACTAGCGCAGCATCATGGGAGGGAGCGCTCGCGCGCCGTCAACAGTTGAAAAGAGGAGGAAACGCGGAGCGACGATAATGCGCGGTTTTTGATTTACGATTTCTCAGCTAATACTCATCGCTTTAACAAAATTCTTGCGGGAGGAGATTGCTAATACATTGTCTTATTTGGTTACATGTACATCCATGCATCGGCGGAAGGTATTTCAGGACCCCTTTAACAACCACAAATCGTCTCTTTTACCTGTTACTCACGGTGTACCTCAGGGTAGCATACTGGGTCCACTGTTATTCAATACCTATATTAATGACATTGTCCTGATTGATCCAGAAGTTAAATTTATGATCTACGCCGACGATACCACTTTTACAGTCTCTGGTTCTAATTTAGATCGGATAATTCTAAAATGCAATGAACTTCTCAATAAGATATCATTGTGGTCCAAAATAAATAAGCTCAAAATTAATCCCAATAAAACCAAGGCCATCATATTCCGTGCTAAAAACAAACAAGTTTCCTCGTCTTACCACCTTAGTTATGAACATCAGCCTGTGGAAATTGTCAATGACCACAAAATTCTAGGGGTATATTTTTCTTCAAACTTGAATTGTGACACTCACATTGATTCTCTTAGTAAAAAGCTATCTGCAGTGACAGGGGTACTGTCGCGCTGCTGTAGTATTCTTCCGCAGCAAGCAAAGCTTCAAATTTACTATGCTTTATCTTACTCACACATAAATTACTGCAACCTGGTTTGGGCTACCACAACTAAAAGAAATATGAATAGGATTGTCACTATACAAAAAAGAATTATACGACAAATATCAAATCTTAAACGCACCGACACGGCAAAAGAGGCATTTCTAGTGAATAATGTACTTCGCGCCGATAAA
Source organism: Haemaphysalis longicornis (assembly GCA_013339765.2). Taxonomy (NCBI): domain Eukaryota; kingdom Metazoa; phylum Arthropoda; class Arachnida; order Ixodida; family Ixodidae; genus Haemaphysalis; species Haemaphysalis longicornis. Next base: position 55,738 of record JABSTR010002656.1, read on the forward strand.
ATGTATGAGTTTCGGTTATTACAGATCTTGAATTGCTGCTCACCTCAAATCGTTAATTACCGGTCCTCTCTTGCATCATTACAACATTACTCATCGACTGTTAAAACACGCTGCACCGATATATGGGCTATACCACATTTTCGTACAAAATTACAAGTTTCAGTCATTATCTCATAATGTTCCCATGACACTAAATAGACACGAACATACTTCTGGGTACAGTAGAAAACAACTTCGAACATACATCCTGCAATCGTAACTGAACCTAGCTTGTTTTTACTTCTGTATTCCTGGCCTATTGTAACTGAACCTAACTGGTTTTTACTTCTGTATTTCTGTCCTATTGTATGTTTACTGTGTGTTTGGAATCGATTATGCACTGTGTTTCTGAATCATGTTTTTTCCTACATATTTCTAGCGTAATATTTTTAATTTTTATTTACAGTGTGCTTGAATCTCCTATTGATAATGTAGACTATTCATTCTGTTCGTGGCCTGTTTCTCTAATCTGTGTTTCCTTCATCTAATTTTGATTATCTTTGATGAAATTTGTAGAACTGATTTGTTAAATTGAAATCGTGTTTTATTTTTGTTTTTTTGTTACTTATGATTACATCTGTGTTACGTGGTCCGTCCTCCATGCCTTGTAACGGCTTCCTGCGCCTTTGTCAAGCTGCTCGAGCAGCTTTTAGCCAGGAAGTCGTCCAGATGCTTCTGGGAAAACTGAATAAACTGAATAAAACTGAATAATCTTTGCTCCGTTCTAAGCGTCGTTAGAGAAGTCGTGAGGTGCTCGGCAAGTGGTGCCTAGTCCTACGGAGCTTCTATCACTGTCATGGCATCCAGGGCCCTGTCGTTCACGTGCGAGCTTGGCGACACCTTCAGGGCTGGCGGTGGAGACTCGCCATTCGACAACCAAGATGACTGGGCGGGATACAGAATGCACGACTTACATCTAACAAGTACACGGCCTTCTGTTACGTCATCTATCAACTTTCCTCACCGAGGACCTTCCACAGGGATTCCTTCCAAGTTCCGGAGGAATCACGTGTGCCGTTTGAGTTGGCTGCTATTGCGGAGATTTCAAACCGGCATACTAGAGCTGCTGCAATATTTATAACTGTGTTTCAGTAGGGCAGTACAACAGTTTTCTCACCACTGCTGACAAGACTGGATGTATCTGTGTAATATTTCTTCATGACGAGTTTTTTTGGTTCACGTTGGACGTTTTGTAAACCATGTTGTTAGCAGGATTGTTTTTATGGTCAACAATTAACAGAAATATGGTGCTTGCTAAACATAAAAAAATCTTGAACATTTAAACGCGATGGGGTATTTAACGCGACTTAAACGTAAGTGTTAAGACTGATGCGTACTCAAAATCAGGTGACTATATTTTGGTTTTCCCATGAAGCCGTTCGGATGTTTTAGTAACCTTAACGCTTCGACTATTTTAGAAAGGTCTGAAAATCACATGAGCCGAAAAATATGGGTTCAACAAAAGCAGAGACAAGATGTTTAGGTAGCGCGACAATCTTCTTCAAGTAGATCTAAAATAGACAGATACGTCTGTAACTGATATAGGCCGGTGACCGAAAAATTGCTCAGTTCAACAAAGCATCACAATATGGAATGTACAGACACCTCGGACATTTAGACACCAGCTCTGATTTTAGCTTTGAATAACTGTTATTCCTCTAGTTAGCCTGGTTCAGTGCTTTTAAAAAGCGTTTTTATTCTGATATGTGCTGTTATTTGTCGGTGTAGCTTCAGCGTGGGCTCCTTTTCTATGCACTAAGCCATTTTACTTTTTTTGAAAAGCAACAAATAAGCTTTAACTGTTTTGGCTGCGGTATCGATTGCTTCGAAGGAACGTAATGACGTACCACAATGTAGTTTCCTTAGGTATTGTGCTGCCTGGCTTCAAGCTCGTAGCGGAATTTTCCTTTCCAAATGACACGTTGTTTCTAAAAGAAAATAACTGTTTCCGTCTGAGGCAATATCTCTTGTGTTGAAATCCCTAGAACTGAATGCAAATTCTGTGGATTTGAAATCGTAATTTGTGAGTGCAGAAAAAAAACATTTCTTACATGATAAAAATAACCAGCTAGTTAACATAGGGACGAATACTCTTTAGTATTTACTACTAACGTTTTATTTCGTGCAAGAACGACCAATAGGCCTCAGAACTACCTTGGGCTCAGAACTCAAAATGGACGTCTAACTCACTCGGGCTCCGACCCCGAACGTATGAGGTCGAAAAAAAATTTATGATAATGTAAGCATTTGGTAAATGGGTTAGATAACACGGCGGAAAAAGTGACACATGATAAATACAGAGTAAACTTTCTCTCGTAAAATTTGTTCCACTTCCCATTATGACCAAGTGCACACCCATTAGTTCACACGATACAGTAGACTGCAACTACACCTCCGTTGTGGCGCTAAATTCTAAAAGACGGTTTTTACGTCCACCCAATACCAGCGAACCGAACTCGCCCATGTACAAGCGGGCAGGAAAGGGAGGTCGCGGCGCAGCAGCATCAGGCAGGGTGCGGTAGAGGGGGGACAGTGTTGCATCTGCGCTGTTGCATCCGATTCTAGCCACCTTATCTGCGCTCAGGGGTGCAGTTCTGCAGCGGAGAGGAGGTGAGGGCGCGATGGGGCAGAAGCGAAATCATGGGAGAAGTGGAGAGAGTGTGGCGTCGGCACTCGGAGGTGCACTAGACCCGTGGAGAGCGGGAGAGAACGCTTCGCCGCAGCAGTGGAAATGGCAAGGAGGGAAAAATGGTTTTGTCGAACACGACACATACTGCCTACAAAGGCAACTTTTTTTTCTGCCGGGAGGCACCAACTGTCTGCTGTGCGGAGGGAGGGAAATGGCCGAGCACGTATTCATATACCGTAACACGGTGTTCTACTTCTGGGATAAGCTGCAGTGCTCCTTTACACGCGCTGGAAAATCACTTGGACAAATCTGAAATTCCTAGACGCGGCCTCGAAACGCCCACACCTTCGCGACTGTGTCCACGTAAGAGGGCTCCACTCGCTATGGAGGGCGAGAGTCGACGCCGTCGAACGTACTGAAAGCCCCCGACCGGCGTGGCGGCACTTTGTCCAAAAGGCACAATGGGCAATTGCCGCCCTCGACGGGGATGAGGCAGACTCCGAGCTACGCGACGCACTGGATCGGGGAACGCAAGCTCTCATGGATTTCAAGTCACAACAGCAGAGGAGATGGGACGCAATTTGAGGGCTAGCCCCGGGTAACGCTAGTGCCCAGTTATACCAAGAAATGGCTTTACCGAAGAGCTCTATTTTCTCCCTTCCCTCTACCCCGTTCACTTCAAACTTTGTGCAATGACACAGTAGCCCTGTGGGCAATCTCTCTTGTTTACGTTTCCCAAACGCTCTGTGACTTCACGGGCTATACTCCCGATTGGCTTACAGGTACTTGGCAAAGCATTCTGACCCTCTCCTCGCATGATTGCCGATCGCCTCATTTTTATGTTTAAGTGAAGCCATGTTCTGATGTGCTCGGAAACCATTGTAATCACTGCATACGGCTCTGTATATATTTGTAAAAAAAGTTATTGTTACCAAAAAAAAAGCTGCTCCCTCAATCGCGTGGGCACCACCTGCCGGTGGGACACGGCAGTTTCTTCAACGCTTTTTGAAGTCCGCCCGGTAAATGATTTTTTTGTTCCATGAAAGAGTGAAATCTGACGAAAGAGAGAGAGCTTTTCTGGATAATCTGCCAGCATATCATTGGTCCGGCCAGCTAAGTTGTTTACTGGAACACAGTTGTGAAACCCATTTTCTGTGTCAAACCAGCGAAACAGTTCGACAGTACAGATTTGAAAAAAAACCACACCAGCCTCGTCGTATTTGTCACGCAGCCACCTTCACGCGATCTAAAATACTTCAAACATTTACGCAAATCCGACGGTGGCTTGAAGCTACTGGTTGGGTATGAACGGCGATTTTCGGAACCGAATTTGCCTAGGTACGCTCAAGCAGTGTTCCAACAGCAAAAGCTTCTGACAAAAGGCAAGGGATTTTACAAACGGCTCTATCCGTGAGAAGTGTCTGCTTAATTGTCGCAGCTCCGTCCATTGCCTCAGTATATAATACAGGCACACTAGAGGCATTCAACATATGTATACAATGCTTAGAGAAAGCTCTAAAGCAAGTATATGTTGAAAATTTTTTTAACATAAATATAACTACAAAACGTAAATATAAAAATAAATATGTTTAAAAGGTTAAAATGTGTGCGGCAAAGTGGAAATTGGAAACTAGTGCTTAATAGGAATATGCTCCTTGCATCAAAAAATCATACGTCGACGAACATAATAACAAATTGCAATATTTTTCCCTCAAAGGGAAACTTACTATGGTCCCAATGAAAGAGGGTTTCATATTTTACAACAACATAAAAAACTACAAATTTGCGGAGAGTATACATTGTTTGGAAATAGAAAACATGACACTTGGTAAACGTCAAGTACATATTATAATGAAAATATTCTACACCACATTTTAATAGGCTTCTTTCTTTATTCATTTATTTATTTTGTTTGTTTATTTATTATACTCATAGGATCAAAGCCATTGCACAGGTAAGTAGTGTGAAAGCAAGAATGACACCCAAAAGAAGCCAAGAAAAATATCATGGTAAAAACGTCGTCATAATTTTTCTGTATTACATGGGGATCTTCTGTACTGTAACTGTTTCACCACATCGGTTTGTGGCATGGGAAACGATATATGGGCACTACTTCGGTGCCCTGGACACCACCAGTCAAAACTGATACAAACGCACTGCACAGCGGACCTTGTGCTTGGGAAGTTACCGATGATTGTCGGCAGATGCCCTGCGGAAAGGGTCGGGAACAGACCGACGATTTTAAGGCTTCAAATCAGTTGGGATGCAGGAGGCTCCGAAGTCCGTGAAAGCTGTATAGCGTTGGCAAGCCCACATTGCGCCAATATTATCCCTCTTACTTCGCTTTATAAATTCTAACTACAAGTTTGAAGAAGAACAAGTTCCTATTTTAACTGAATAGGTCTAATTCGTAGGAAGCCTAACAATGTATTTAGAAAAGCAGATAAAATGCCTTCAATCACACGTGCGCGTGGGTTATGGGAAACGCTATGACTTCTAGAAGCGGCCTATAATTGGGCATTCCTATATGCTCGCGTTATCATCACTCTTCCAATAATGATTATAACGGCCCAACTAACTGGCAATCTTCAGTTTCTCCTGGCATTTATTTCACCCTGTTCTTCCCTTGACAGGAATGCATTGCTCTTCCAAAGAAGAAATTGTTGCTAAACCTGAAATAACCGCAAGTTTTTCCTCCCAGTAGAACATTGTGTTTTTTCGTCACCTCAAGTGGTTGTAACATAAAAGCTTACTAAAATACAAAGGCAAAGCGAATAGGATACTTTCCTACGCCATAAAGAATTGAGCGACGTGTTCCAAGTCAGTCGTCGGCTGTTTTTATATACAATATCAGCGGACACGATTGTAAAAAAATAAGCCGGATAAGAACACAATCTGTATGCTTGACACTGTGACCATGTAGTAAAAAAGCTGGAGATACGCAAACTTGTTTTCTTTTCTTGGCGCGGTTGACATCCATCAAAGTTATAGGCAATAGCGCTTGCGAAACCCCAATACGTGTTTCGCTTTATGTGTGTTTATTTTTGTACGTGTCTGGAAAAGTGGGACTCGAGTACAGGCGCTAGGCCGCGGCCTCCAGAAATAAAATGACACCGTCTATTTTTTGATTTTTGTAATATCAGCTCCCGTAAAAATATTTTTTCAGCCTCCACCCCTCCACCTGCTTTCTCCCATGTGCCTATCGCGCTTTCGCTCAAGAGCAGAAAAAACTGCTGTTTTTTTATGTTCTGACGTCAATGGCCTCTACACAAAGTGCGCCATACAGTACGACAACGGACGACAATTTCTGCTTCTGTGTCATCAAGATTCGACACTTCAATCTCGGCCACGGGATTCGCCTTTTTATTTGACGTGTGGAGCTTAGCAATAAATATGCATTTTCCCTAGAGGCTATGTATTTATTCTGGGTAGCGTACAAGTCAGTTCACGTATGCTTGGGCAACATTTTTCCTTTAGGTATTGTAAGTGCTCTGAAATAAAAACGAGATGTTCAGGAATATTTTTGATTTCAAGAAAGCGGTGCATTTGACGGCTAGAATTCCCCGTGCGCCAAAAAAACCACACCAGGATAAACGTGTTTTTCGTTGTTGTGTAAAAAAGAGATCCGTTTTCGCGAACGCCCCGCGGTTCTCACTTCTTTCTTTTTATCAAACGGCCCACTCCAAATTATCTCTCTGCTTTTAAACTGGACCGTGTACGATGGCTTTATTGTGTACAATGGCCCTCGTAAAAGCACCCTAACGGAATTCAGTAACGGCCTTTTTTGGAATTATCATGTATGAGGTCGCGAGCAGGGAAATATACTGTATACCTCCTTCTTTCACTGCAATGTCGCAAGACAATAGTATTCGGCAGCAATTGCCACATAACACGTTCTCCTCTCTCCCCACTTGCATTTGTAACGCAATGCTACGGAGGATGCTTCTAATAAATTCACTGTTTCCGCGCCCGCAGTGCTGGCGCGCTATCTGATGGAACCCTTTGTTTCTGTGTCCCCGGAGCAGCTAGAGCAGTGTTGGTTTCCTTTTGCGCTCAACTTCACCTTCCGAGACAGTTTATCACGTTTTTATACGTTTTTCTTACGTATTCCTTGCGGAGAACCACCCAAAAGTGTATTTAAAATTACATCGATCTTGGCTGTCTTGTTGAGTACTTTTATTTCGCATCAGACTTGCCAAGGTTTATTTACGAACTATTGCAGTGGTTGTACTTGCTTAGAATGGGTGCCTATATATATTGATGCAAGAATTCTTGGACACACTTTTGGAGAACGGTTTATCGAGTTCCAGAGGCACAGACGACGAAACGTTTTGCATGTAGGTGGGTAAAGAGAAACTATAGCCGTAAAAATTGCAGAATACACCTACGCAGCGTAGTAAAAACAGCACACCGCCTTCACTGACCACGTATGAATCATTTTCAGAGCAATAAATCTAGAAAGTTGAAACAAGCTGCAGGTTACGCGAAAGCTCTGCCACTGCGCTGCTGCAGCTAAAAATGCTCCGGAGATAACCACAAAAACGTAATCTTGCAAGAAGAACACATGTTATCAATACCTAATGTCGAAGACTGTTCATTATGGAGTAATGTGAAAACAAACGAAAAGAAAAATCCAGTCATTTAAAAGCTGGGTGGCAAAGAAGCCTGCGCCTGGCAAATGGCTCCAGGCATCAACAAACGTCTTTTAATCTCGCTCGTGTATTGTCCCGTATTTGGGCCCTTTCAGCTGCTAGAAAGGAAACAAGGCGGAGCTCAGCGTGCTATTTGTTGCTTTATCTTTGTAGTCGACTCATCCAATCAGCTTGTCTTTGCAATGCTTCCGGGCCAGCGCTATCTGGCACCGGCAATCTCTTACCTTTTCACAGAAGCGTGGAAGAGAAACAAGGTTTGTTTTGTAAGGAGTGGCACGCCGTGCAATCAGATGGTCGCCCCTCTTATAGCAGTGAGGCGATCAGCTGAAAGCTTGGAAGGACTCGTGTATTAATTGAATCCCTCAGAATGAACCAGTTTGTCAAGGGCACAACCTTTTTCTTGTAACATGTAATAATGCCCTCTGCAGTAGGCTTACGGTGGTTCTATAGATAGATAAAGGGGCATGTTAAAGAAGGCCGCTGAGAAGACCTGTTTAGAATTGTTTTCGTTGATGGCCTGTATGCGGTACAATTTCAGTCGTGTCAAAGGCTGCCCATAGACATTTCCGAGATAGGCAATGTTTTTGAGGGTCCTTTATTGAAACCTGCGTCATTCTACTTAAGGAAGTTTCTGGGTAGAATGCTTTTCCTAGACTACCAAATAATGTAATGTAAAATTGGCACAATAAATACGTCACGGTACTATTACTAGTTATTTGAAAATATTTAACACTATTTTCAAAAACTTGTTGGCAGCGTTCCAGAGAACATATTCTAACGCGTACTATTTTGTAGTGGGTTATCGTTGAGATAGGTGGCTCAGTGGCTATAACGCCGCGTTGCGCTGCTGAGCACCAGGTCACGGATTCGATTACCGGCCGCGGCGGCCGCTCTTCAGATGGAGGCTAAAAGCAAAACCGCTCGTGTGTACGAGATTTCGGCGCACGTTAAAGATCCCCAGGTGGTCAAAATTAATCCGGAGCCCTCCACTACGGCGCGCCTAATTACCTGCGTTGCGTCGGCACGTTAAACTTTACATTCAATCAATAATTGTAGATATGGCGTATTTTTAGCGCAATTAATAATTTAAGAACGAAACTGTTGAGCAAATAGTAATTTTTGTATGCGCAGTTATAAATACGAAGAAATGGTCGAGCGAATGCACATGAGCGCACGCACGTAATAGCGGTGTCAAATCCCTAGCGCTCGTGTGTGTGTGTCTCGCGGCAACCGTCTTGCCTTCCTGCGCACGGTTGTCAATCCAAGCACACCAAAAAAGGGGGATTGGTCAAGATTACGGCGACCGCCGGCCTGTTAAAAAATGAAGAAAGTTCACGCTAAAGCGTAAGACACTTGAAGGTAGCGAAGCTGGATACAACAGTGCGTGTTTCCTCTTTTTCGCCCCACGGTGTTGTTTAAGCGTCGCCGCTGTACCAGCGACCAGAGCTGTATGTTCGTCCTACGACATCGAACCCGGCTCTCGGCGCACGTCGCCTTCCTTCGTCGCGCCACACTTATCGCTGCCGCAGCGCCATCCTCGCCTTCCTCCTCCAGGTGGCGGCAGGGTTCCCGCGCGTGTTTCCGCTCCGTCCTCGCCCAATCTCTCCCCGCCGTCGAGCGCTGGTCCAATCCGGCCGCTTGACCTATAGCTGGTAAAAACTGGTCACCCCCGTGAGGTCTGCCCGAGATAGCGTACTCTCGCTTACGCTACAAAAACAAGAAATTGTTGAGCGTTTGTGTGTGCGTGCCACGTGGCCACGGTCCAGTGTCCCCTGCAGCACATTTTTTCAAGCCAAGCATATCCACTTATGGAGGTTGGCCAAGATTGCGACGGCCCCGCCAGCTAAAAAAAAAACAAAAAAAAAATTCAGAGTGCTTGCGTGCCGCGCGGCGACCGCCCAGCCTCTCCTATGAAGGTTTGTCAAGCTCAGCATGCCCACTTAGGGAGATTCGCCAAGATCAGCTTAAAAAAAATCCTGCGTTCGCCGTAATTGTGACAAAAGTTGCTCGTAACGATATAGACACGTCATTTTGTACGCCCCTCCAGGTGTTTCTCCAAAGATTATTGCTTACAGAAATATGAAAGAAGATCAGACTTATAGCAGCAATGATGGAGCAAAAATAGCTGCGGCAGAAGAAGTAACAGGAAATTGCATTGAATCGTAGACTTAAACCTTCGTGATGATGGTGAAGGTTGCGTACAGCTTCGCTACCTTGAAGTCGTACGCGTTAGTGCCGGCGTTCTCATTTTTTATTTCCTATATCAATATAAGTATGTACCAAACGGGGACCACAAATTGCGCGAAGGAAGTGTTTATCTTTTTCCGGCAGCGCAGTAGTTCCGCCTGCCTATGTTCAGCGCACTCCTACTGCATCGCATTTTTTATAGGTTGTTTTTTTCTTATTTTTGCTGGCAAACACACTTCAGCTCCTCTATTATTTTCGCTCCGCTGAAAGTTATAGTTCACGCTTGGCTACACACACATCACATGGTTTGAGAAAGTAATCAGTACTCCTGCCCTGAGAATAATTCTTCTGAATCACCACATTGAATCAAATGGAGTAGCAGTGCTTGAGAAAAAATTTTTTTACGTTTCTTATGGAATCATGGCTGGAAAAGTTCTAGCTATTCCACTAAACATATACATTTTTAATGTGCTCACATCTCCTTATCAGTGAAAGTTTTTTATTGTTTTTGTAGTGATCCTGGAATTTTTGTATCATCTTGTATTCTGCCACCTTTATCGCGATATATATTACGATATTGTTATCTTGCTTGCCCCCTTCTTTCTTTTTATCTTTGTCGCTTTTCTTCGCTATTTAATCTCGTATACTCACACCCAACTGAAGTAGCAAGCCCTACGTGACTGGGGCTGACCTCTTCAGTTTTTCATTAAAGTTTCTCTCTCGCGTGCCCGCTGAAAGGAATATGTGGTGCTTCAAAATTGCAATTGTCATTGGATATTGTGTATTACAAAACACCGTAGTGATTGTGCAAAAAAAAACTTTTGGTATTATTTCCGAACAAGCCTTGCATTTCCTTGTGTCCCAGTTTACGTTAGGCAAATCTGTCTTTGTTTCTTGCATCGCGGACATGGAACATTCTCAAACACCTAATTAAACCCTCTTCCACACGCACCACACAACGCCAACTTGTATCCCACATCATACATCAATTCACTGGTACTGACACCCAACTCCTCGGTTATATTCAGAATGAATAGCTCCTTCTTGCCCCCCCCCCCCCGACTCCTTCATGTTACTGTGGAGATCCCAACCCAGAGGTGGACGCACCAATAACTAAGGCGGAGGTATGCGCCGTCATCCAACAACCTAAAACACAAATCGTCTACGGCCCGACAAAATAACTAACAAGCTACTTCGTAACCTGGCGACCACACGATAGCTGACCTGACTGCGCTTTTAAATGAATGTTGGAGAAGGGGGAACTCCCCACCTGAATGGAAGACAGCCAAAAACCGTTCTTATTCCCAAAACCGTGGGAGCGCGCCACGTCGATCACCTCCGACCTTATAATTAACATCGTATCTGGGCAAGCTCTTAGAGCACGTCGTTCTCACCCGCTCAACCGTCACATCGGAAAAGCACGTCATGCTAGAACTAAAACACCGATTCAATTTTCCATACATAACACTAGGCGAATCTTGGGCCTCGATTTAACGCAAGCGTTCGACTCCGTTAGCCACTCGGCAGTCCTGGAAGGAGTAGCCGCGGCTGTTGTCCGGTGCGTAAGCGTACAACTACATTGGCATTTCCTCCCGGATCGAGCAGCCACACTGCCCCTTGGACAATTGACTACACCCCAAATCACCCTCGGTAGCAAAGGTACCCCCAAGGATCAGTTCTTTCCCCCTTTCTTTTTAATATGGCACTACGAGGTCTGCCCCCACTACTCGACGCCATCTCCGACCTACATCACAGCATATACGCCGATGACATCACGTTGTAGGTTACTAGATGATCTGATGGTCACATCCAAGATACCCTCCAACTGGCAACTGAAGTCGTCGAGGCAGGCGTATGCTGCCTTTAGTGGTCTCTCCTGCTCCCCCAGAAAATCAGAGCTTCTTCTATACAGGCTAAAATACCAGGAAAACAACCACCTTCCCCACTCCCGCTCATCAAATCACTACCTCTAACGGCCAACCCATCAAAATTGTTGACTGCATCAAGATTGTAGGTCTCGGTAGACAAGATAATTGATATAATGAAGCTACTCTCCGTTCCCTAGATAAAGGGGTTTACCTCACTACACGGCTAATCTCTTACATAGCTACCAAACACCGAGAGTAAAAAAAACAACCAATACGTCTCGTACAAGCCTTCGTCATCAGCCGCATAGCATACGTCGCCCCCGTCCTAAACCTAAAGTCAGCAAAACCCACAAAATTGAAGCTATGATACGTAAATCATACAAACAGGCCCTGGGTCGTCCCGTTACACTCTCTACCAATAAACTACTCTCGCTAGGTCTTTACAATACACCAGACAAAATTATCGAAGCCCACCGGGTCTTGCAACTTGAGCGACTCACGAGGAGTGACACTGGATGCCACATTCTTCAGAGTCTTGGCCTCAGTCACCCCACTACCTCTGACACCCACGTCGATATTCCTCCAGTCATAAGAGACCAACTGGTAATCCACCCCCGCCCTAAACACATGCACCCTACTCATAAGGAGGAAAGGCGCCGAGCGAGAGCAAAGGCTTTACACAAGCAACATCCTCTAACCCACAAGTAGCCTACCTGGACGCTACGGAATACCCAATACGCGACGCCATGTCAGCGGTAGTAGTCGATTCATCTCACCGAACACTAGCCGCGATCTCATTCCCTACTCAATTTCCAACCGTAGGCAAAGAAGTGGCTATCGCTCTTGCCATGATTTTCAGCCCTAAGATTACTACTATTAAAAGCGACTCCAAATCGGTCATTACCAATTACTCCAACGGGAGAGTTGAACCCCCGAACTCAACTCCTCCTGCAGGCACGGCCAATTCCCGAAACAAAAAATATACATTGTTTGGGCACCAGGCCACTCCGAAACCCAGGAAATGAAATTGGCAACACGAGGTTGCTCGAGAACTGTTAAACCGAGAGCCCAAGTGACGCTGCAGAATTTCCGCAACCATTCTCCCATAGGGACCGCCTCGACCTACCATTCGGTACTCGGATCACTACCGACTGTCCAGAGCTCGCTTCCAACCACCCGACCCCTCCCTCTCCTGCGGCTATGCTGTTGTATGGCGGCAACTTCAAACATTCACATTTCCCACCCCTGCCCTCCTATCGCTCTACTACCCCGAGTTGCACTCCAACCGATGCCCTCTTTGCCGTAAATACGCAGACCCACAACAAGTCATTTGGACGTGTGAAGACAAACCCCTTCAACCGCTTAAAAATCATCCCATTTTATTACAAATTGCGAAGGAGGAGCAGTGGGAGACCGCGCTGCCAGGACAGACCCTATGAGCCAGGTCTCACAAGTCCAGGTGGCCGAAGACGCCGAAGAGATCTGTATGAATCCTTCCGTCGCCGGAAGGACACTGAAGTCGACCTGATAACGGTCCCACCCGTGGCATCAATAAAGTTTTATCCGATCTGATCTGATCTGATCTTTGGTTCTTCCATACGTCTCTAGTCCTCTCTGGTTGGTACGTACGTCGCTAGTCGTTGTTTGCTTGCCCTGACGTATTTTAGTCCCCAATAAATATTCCTCGCTCGCATGACAGCAAATTTTGCTGGAATATACTTTCCTGCATTCTCGCCTTATTTCCTCAAAATATTGATCGTTAAGATGCATGACACAATTGCTTACAATGAAGCGTCGCTACAAAGAATAACGCTATGTTCGTGTTATGGAACCGATTACAACTGCGCCTTAGATGTAGCTGCATAAATTAGACAAGGCACCGCTTGTTCAAAAAATAGGCAGACTCTAATGGTTCTTTTGCTTTCCATAAGCAAAGTACATCTACTGATTTCTGCGGCAGTTACCAGATCGTGAATGTGCGTCCGTGTAACCTGAAACGCCTGCAGATGAAGGCGCGTTCCTGCAGCAGAGGCTTCCCCGTGACGATACTGTGTTTAGAAACGCTTTCAACATTACCCAAAAATAGTTTTCTGATTGATAGAACTTTATGATTTCAGCCATATTTTAAACCTGCTTAGGAACACCCCTTTACGATGGCTGACCTTAAGTAAGGCCTGCTACCATGTGCTTTATACAATCACCAGTACGTTTCCAATCAATGCCCGCATTTCTTTAGAAAACAATTCTCGATAATTTCTTCGTGACCCCTCTGATGTTATTTCTGGTCATGCCTTATCAGCTCTTGGAAAACCAAGTTACCATTGGTCCCATTCCTGCTAATTTATTTCCCATTTAGGACGGTGTCAGAGCGATAATCTGTGCATCTTTGTATTTTGGTTTATAATTTTTCGTTGACAAACTAAAACTGGGTAATGTGTGGTGAAGTTCCACATCTAAATTCTACAAGAGGTTAGGCACATGATTTTGCATCTATACTTATTGCAGTTAAGCCAACAGGGTTCGGTGTTTTGATGAAGTTTTCTGCAATTGCAAATAAAAATTGCCCCAACATGCAACCCAGCTTCCTCTCGCGTTTCTGCTGGTATCACCTAAAACCAATGTGTACATTATTCGAGCATGCCAAAAAACATGCGAGATTCTTGAAGTAAAGGGCGCCAAGCAGCCGGAATATTTCGTAGAAAGTAGGATGGCACTAAAGTAAACCGTCTACTGAACGAGCCACCGCCATTCTGCCTATGGTTTGCCTATTTGCTCTTTAACTCCTGAATTAATACATTCTCAATGCTGCCCCTGCAGGTTTTGGGCAAAATCTCTTGATATTGCCCAAAGTGTCTATTAAGGGTTCACCTCAGCCTATATTTATTCTATGAAGACACGTCTGTTTAGAGACGACATCGGCGGTTTTAGAATTAGATTATCTCGAATTCCCGTAAGCCCACGTGTCCGTGCTTTTAAAGCAGTCTGTGCGTAATAATATTCTCTCGTGAAATATACACGCATAATATGATGAAGCAGCCAAGAAAAAAAATGTATTTAAATTTCGTAAAGAACGGCACTTCTGCGAGGGTGATGAGAATGTATGCAACGTCTGCAGAAATAAACGTTTCAAACGCTAATACGTCTTTTGAGGAAAGTGCGCGTCGTCTTTTTATGATAAATGCGACTTGGCGGACTTGAGTGAAGGGATCGACTATTATTAATTGGCTAAGCACATAGCTCAATTTTCACACCTCAGAGGAAACTTCCGTGGGCTGCGGATAGGGCGTCGTTAGGATTCGCCGTATTTTGAAGCTTGTACAGTACGCAACCGTGCTTGTCTATAACACTGAGTTCATCTTCAACTACTAACCTCTCAAAACTGCGGACTGAAACTTTTCACAAAAAATTTTGAGGTCAAGATATATGGTCAAGACTTTAAAATGACACGATAGTTTTCTTCAGAGGATTTCGGCAGAGGCAAGATAAGCCTATAAGTACGAAATCTGTGTTTGTGTTGCCCTCTGTACTGCGCAGTTCGCACATGTAGCGTTATCGCTCTAAACTCGCCATCCTTGCGAAGCCATCCTAGCCTCATCAAAACAGTTTAACCACAGTTGAATTTGGTTTGAACACGTTGACCTGCTTATGCGGTAAAAAGATTTAACACTAGTCAAAGACGCAAGAAAAACTAACTGTCGCACACAAGACATCGATTAATTCTTGTTCCAGCACCTTGTACGTATATACACGGAATGAAAGGGAGGTTAAAAAAGTTCGGCTTTGAAGGCAAAACAACAACGGAAATATAGGGATAAACAACGCTAACAAACTTTAGAACCACAACGGCGCAGTGCAATTTTCACGGCGTTCTCGAGTGCCCACAACCATTCAAAGACCTCAGCGCGTCTTTCAAGAACGCAATTTCGCACTTGAACAACGACATGGAGGGTGGACGAAGCGTAAACCGCATGCGTGAAATTCCATCGTATATGCCTCCATAACCTCTTTTCCTGCTGTTTTCGGGAGCCAAAACCAGACCACGGTCTGCTCGAACATCACCTAAAATCCTCAAACGACGCAAGGCGCCGCCAACATCTCTGCGCTGCATGTCGGCGTACGCGCATAGTGATCCCCTCGGAACTTTTTTCATATGTCTGTCTCTCCCACATACCTTTTGTCCCGGGCTAACCAAAAAATAAACTACCCCAACGGGGACATTGCATAACTTGATGTTTTATGTGCTTTCTCAAACGGAGCTTTCGCATTGTAATCGTGATTCCTTCGCCATCTTCTCATCCCGACAGCAATGGGAGGCAGCATTGGAGAGTAGTGACATAGGGCCACAACAGCTTCGTGGCCAGATCCTCATCATCACTATAAAGCTGGGTGATCGGCTACCACCCTGCCAAACCCGCTTTGCAAATACAGTTTTTTAGCTCTCTCTCTCTCTCTCTCTCTCTCTCTCTCTCGCTCTCTCTCTTCTCCTCTGTAAGAATTTCTCGGTGTCACAATTCCATTATTTATAGAGTGCATCGCTGGGATAAAAGTTTTTAGATTTGGTTTCCGCTGGAAAAGAATATGCTCATTCTCGCTTCAGTATGTTCCCATCAATGAGTTGACAAGCACCTAGGAGTTTCGCTATAGCTGGTAATCATATGCATTGCAAAGGCATCAGAGATGAGTATGTCACGGCAATCCCAAATGAAAGAGTTGTAGTTTGTTTTTAACCCTCTCTATTTATCCTTGAGGCTAATATACGTATTGCTAGGTCGAATGCATTGTTAAGCGGTGGCAGGATAGAAGACAAAAACAATGGGAGA
The DNA here is from genome assembly GCA_013339765.2 of Haemaphysalis longicornis. Lineage (NCBI taxonomy): Eukaryota > Metazoa > Arthropoda > Arachnida > Ixodida > Ixodidae > Haemaphysalis > Haemaphysalis longicornis. The sequence goes on from JABSTR010002656.1 coordinate 71,933, forward strand.
TGAAGCGATGACTTAATGGGTGGCCACGGTAGCGCGAGTGGACACCGGGCCTATGCCACAATCAGTGGTCCTCTTTTTCTACATCACGCTAACAAGTGACAGTGCGCCACTGCCGAGTTCTTTCTTCTTGTAGCCGTATGACAAGACATGCTTAAATCTGTATCAACTCTTGTCAGATTTCCTGAATGTTGTTATTGCTCAGGGGTAACAAAATTTAAAAAAATTGAGGGAAGAGTGTCCAATACACCACGTTGAATGGCCTTACATGTAGTATTGTTTTACGGAAATTGCCATATCTACGGAAAAAGACAATGTATAATATCCCGTCTCTAACAGGGACATTTCTGACTGCCCTTTGACAAAAGCCGTTCAGTACAAAAATATCCACACGGACGTTCACATAGTTGAGAATTTAAAATCGGTAGTTTTTCAGCGGCTGGTTAATCCCAACATCTGGTTTTCTCCGCATGTATTTCTGCATATCGCTTCTGTCTCCCCGTCAACAGCGGAAAGAAAATGTTTGAACAAGTCGTATATATATCCATGTAGCTAGCACCTACAGAAAACAGGCTTCATACACGATAAATATTGTTGCATGCAGCAGGAGCGAAGTGGCAGGAGCCATGGCTAACAATTATGGGCGATCTATTTATATTATTTACAAAGAAGTCATGAATGCACACGTTCAAGGTAGGCGCTAGCCACGCACCCTTCGTCGCCCTCGTTTTTCTTGGGTCATGTCACTGTGAAGCGTTGTCCTCTTGTTCTCTTAAGTCGTTTATTTGTCTTTAAAGGTGCCATGAAGACAAAATACAAGTTTGTTTTATGCGAAAGGCTTCGATGTTTTATAGCGTCCCAGCGCTTGCGCGGCAGCAATGATGCTGTATTCATTGAGAAAAAATAATCAATTCAGGTTAAAATTTCGATTATTTCGTCAAATCGTGTTTTGGAGACGTGTACAATGAAGTCATAATGGCGCTATACAAACTTTCACTGCGCAATTCGGCTCTGCACCCTTGCTTGCCGTCAAACCTCCCAGATGGCGCTAGCTTAGCCAGCACTCCGCCGTTGCTTTGTTTTTGACCGTGTTTACGCCTGGCTTGTTTTTGTTACGGTAGAAAGTAATCGCTTCGCGAAACATGGAGTATGCTTGACAAACAGGGTGACGTAAGGCAACGTCGCTTACGCCAATCGGCCAGCGTCGTATAAGACAACTCCAAAGCGTTGGACAGCTGTGCAGCTGAAACAAGCATAGTGGGCCCAGTACCAACAGCAGTGCGCATCGGTACTTCTATGTTTACGTGTATTTTCGTAACTCTTGTTGTTAACCGCACCATTCTTACTGCTGTAAAATGGATACGCATTGCATTTAGGGGCGAGTAGCTCGTTCGGCAAGCTTATAAGATCTGCCTAAATTCAGTTTGCTTTTGCCGGCTTCAGCCATTCGCTCAGCTAGGCTCATATGACTTCATAGGTTCTGTTGCGGGAAAAGAGCTATTGGGCCGCACGGCCATTCCCTTTTTTTCGAATTTTACAGCTTGTTTGAGCGAAGTGTACGTTAAAAGTGGTGTCAGTATGATTCTAAGGAGGAAACTTTTCGAATCAACCAAACTTGTGGTTAGTGTACGTTAAAAGTGGTCGTCAGTATGATTCTAACGAGGCAACCTTTCGAATCAACCATACTTGTGGTTAGTCTTCATGGCTCCTTTAAGCCCCAGTCGTGGAAAACCAAAATGTTTGTCCTAAATGTTGTCAGAATAGAAGAAAACTAGGTGACAGTATGTTAGAAGTTAAATCGAATTGCTCGGAGAGTAATTTACACCTTTCTAACCTTTCACATTTTCCTTTTTGCCAATTTAAAAATAAAGTAAACTGTCGAGCATTAAGCTGAATAAAATCTAATAAAATGGGAATAAAAGCTCACCGTACCTAAAAACCCTTCATCTCAGCAAACAAAATTCCGCTTTTCGAACGATGTGGGGACGTATAACATAGTTGTAAAAATTAAGTGAAAAGTGCACTTCCTGGTTAACGGCCCGAAAGGCAGTATGGAACAATTAGAAGAGAAGATAGGGAAAAAATATTAGGTGCGAACAGTAATAACGTACGACGTCCTGGAAAACAGGCAAATATTCGGTTAAAATCAACAATATAATTTGTCAGATTATACAAGTAAACTGTCCTGAAACCAGCATGTTACGTCAAAGCCTGCCAACTAAATCAGTGCTAATTTTCAAAATTCTCCGGGAAACAATACTTATTATTAGCTAAATATCACATCAAGCAAGAAGGCAAGCTTCCCTTTTAAAAAGTGGTTTTCCCGAAGTGTCTTATTCCCTTTGCTCATCAACATTAGAGGGGTACGATGTCTTTTAGGGGACACATTTCCTCTCGGTTGCCTGCTCCCTACTTACAGCTCTCACTACATTCGGCTTGTTTTCACAGCACCACGGCGTCTAGATATAATGGCAAGAGCCTTTACACTTTTTCCCGAGCACGGAGATGACACCTTTCTTGAAATAACATGATAAAGTGTAGAAAATACTTTCTTCTGCTGTGTCTACACTAACCGCAAATGCAGTGTGAATAAGCAAAAGAGACCGTACAACGGGTAACTTTCTGGCTTTGCGTGGCGAGTTAGTGCAACGTATTGGACGGGAGAGCGCTTGTATACTTTTGTGGCATCTTTTTGTCGTCCAGATGAAGATCTTGGCCATAAAAACTATTTTCTAAATCTTCACCATCTTACCAAGCTGTGTATTTAAACAAAGTTAGTGAGGATGTTTTGAAATTTAGCGCGCCTTTTTCGTCAATTGTATAGGGTGTTAGAAGAAGGAGATGTTTGATTCTAACGTCAACGGCAAACAGGAAGCAGGTACAGCAGTTGAAGGCCTACAAAAAGTTCATTGAGCATTGAGTAAAAGTTCATTGGCTTTCTTAGTCCAAAACTCACGAGCCAGCGTAGCTGCTTGGACCCGAGCGATGAGATGTTCGTGGTCCTCGCACCGTGAGCTGCCTAGCCCACGCCCCCACTGCTCAGGGGATGCGAAAAGAGGAGGGTCTGGCGCGTACGGTCATTCCCAGACCAGGCAGTAGGTGGTGTTCTGGACGGAGAAAGAGTGTCAGTTGTAGGGGAAAGTGGAGGGAGAGATGTAGTGGAGTACCGAGGTGTTGTAAAATGTATTGGTCTGTAGTCAACCCCCTTCATTTCGTCCACAATATCGACTTCTGTTGCCAAGCCAAGTGGTGTGTATTTCACCTGTTGCCACGGTAGTTGAGACCTATGGTCAAAATCGAAACCTGATGAGTCTACCGCACAAACTCCTCACATGGCGCCGGCAATACAAAGGACGATGAAGACCTCAAAACACACAGATATGCGACCGCTAGCACGAGTCTCAACTGGCCTGCGGCTTTATCAGCTGCGTGCTGCCTCAGTGGCCATGACGTCGACACCAGCCCAAAACACGGCGCTGTCTTCGCACATAAAAATATGTACTTTATCGGGAAACGATGGTCACCCTGATGCTTTTTATTTGAAAGAACTTCAAATAAACGATGTAATGGTCAATCAAGGGTAAATAAATGGTAAATATTCATTCAGTAAGTAATTAGATGGTTAACTTATTAAACAATTGATGATTAATTAAGAACGTGGCGGTGGTACCGTATACACACGCGCTGTCGCATGTCCTTAGGAAGACGGCTTACAAATTAGTGCTAAAGGCGGTTTACTCTGCTCTAAACCAGCTGGATAGATTATGCACTATTCTGAGCAACCGGCAGGATTCCAGAGAGAGTGTTTCCTCACCTGGTTGTTTGGTTAAACATAGACTCGGGTTTATTCAGTGTAAGACGAACGCGGTGTATTCCAGTTGCATGTCCTGTGGCCGGGTGTACGTCGGCCTGATCGGCCGCTGTCTCCATGTACGCTTAGTGGAGCATTATTAGATGCGACGCTGAGAGGAGCATCTCTTGCCGGCGGCCCTATCCTGCGTGCGTCAGCGTCCGCGTCCGCACAGCTGCGTCTCTCCTCCGCTCACCCCCTCTGCCCTCTCCGATAGCGAACACTTCTCTCTGTCAACATCTGCGGGCGCGTGGCGCAGCGCACTCTCACTCCGCCGTGGGGCGGCACTGCGCGCTGTGCGCATGTGCAGCACTCTCTCTCCGCCATCTCCTCTCCTTCGGGTGCGCTCCGCATATACGCGGAGTGCCGCGCTCCCGGTCTCGACGTCGTCCGCGCAACGCTCTCTCTCTCTCTCTCTCTCTCTCTCTCGTCTCTCTCTCACTCTCATCTCTCTCTAGCTCATCTCCTCTCTCCTCACTCTCTCTCTCCCTCTCTTCTCTCTCTCTCGCATTACCCGATGATTGCTCACGCAATTCGAGTAATCGACCCAACGAAAGCACAATGGAACCCCCTTCAGCGTCTCATCACACCAGGGTTCCCGCTGGGCGTAATTTTTCCTCCTTGAAAGGAAGGCCGTGTACACACGTGACACTGTACTCTGCAGGCTGCAGCTGTAAACCAGGCTTCGCAGACACAGAAATGCTTTTTAAACACAGAGACCGCGCTACTAGGAAGCTTTTCGAAGAATTACATATCCTGATTACGAGTTCGAAATGCACAAGCCACTCGCCACTTGAGCATTTTAGATAGGGAAGTGTTACTTCCTCAAGGAAAGGGGTTAGGAAGGAAAATGAAGAAACAGGAGAAAAGAAAAGTGGAGGGGTGGTCGTCCTTATGTACGGCCTGTAGGCATGTGCGACGGTCACACTTGCCTGATTGTTGGGCCTTGGCCGGGTTTATATGGGATTTCGTTGCTAATTAAAACTTTCAGTTGATAGTAAGCGCTGGTCTCGTCTCCCTTTCTCTTCCCTATGCCAGTTTGCATTAACGTTTTACTCATAGTTCTTCACCAACTAGCTCGCCTCTCCATTTTTGTGCGATGTAATGGGTTTTAGCTTCTAATTATCCAGCAGTTTCTTTCCTTGGATTGTGTAAAAAATGTCGAAGAAGAGGTAGAGAAATAAAGTGAGAAAAAAAAGTGGTGGCAGTTCCAAACTGCAGCTCTTGTCCTCGCTTATCTTTGACCGATCGGGTAAAAGGGATTCCATGTGAAATTGCCAGTACTAGCATATTACACCACTTCCAAACTTTCAAATAATCAAAATTTTAATTAAGCGATTTCGAATCTATCGATAATCGACTGCATATATAATTGCGTTTTGAATGTGTGCAATGCACTAATAGGTGTGCTTAGATGTAAATATGGACCCAAATAATACACGCACGCACACAAACACACACACTATATGATGTATCATAGTCCTATACCTACCGTTTTCCATATTCCACAGTTACACTTCCCAGCACGTTTCTTAACGTTGTCCCCCCCAAAAAACAATTTTATCTTATTGTTTACTGTCCCTCAGGCTAAAAAATATTGGCTTACGGGAGAGGCCGCAAGAATACAGAATTAAAGTATACAAGCACAGATAATGTAACAGCAATAATGGAGATAGTAACTAGATTATCTTAAACTTATATAAAACAGGAAGAACAATACCACTGGCATCCACTTTCTTTCCCTGATATTTTGCATTAGATTGAAATACACCGCTTTTTAAATCAAGCATGACGAGAAAAAATAGACGTTATCCCACGCTGCGAAAGTGGATGTTCAGTAAGCTCTTGTAAACCACTACACATGATGATGGTGGAAAGTATGTAATGTTCCTCCTCGTTTCGGCGGGCTTTTCGCTTGCGGTCGGATTCTCTGGCGGCAAATGCTGGATCCTTCTTTGGATGACGCGTGCTTCGGCCCACTAATGACATCAACCCCTTTCCGATAGCAGCTGCAAACCTAATCTCTACCAGGAACACGGGTGGGGGGCAAGGGTTACCATTGTTAACAGCCGCCGTATCATCCATCACGCGGCTTGGATGATTGTTTTGCGGCTGTTCTACAGGAATACTGCGCTCTATTCTAGATGGCTGATGATTAGCCTAGCGCATGCGCTGGGTGAACTGAGAGAGAACTGCTGGGTCCTGCCCAAAATTCTCTTTTTACGACAAAAAATTTTCCGAGCAACAAGAGGCTAACAGCTTCTGCGTAGAAATATTTCCTGAAACGTACTTCTTTCCCTGACTCGCAAAATATAATTACTGACTTCGCCGTACTGTTTCAGTATACAATTTGTGAAAAACTGCGATATGAAGTATGCTCATTTCGGATCATATCTAAGGCTTACGTTAAGAAGAATTGGATGAGGCTTTTTAGGCAATCATCTTCGGCGCGTACAGCTATTCGGGATGTCTTCAAGCCTGCAGTAACATGTGGCTTGCCGCATTGAAACCCGCCGTGCGATCACCCGTCGCACAAGATGGGCGATGAGAATGTATCTTGGACGTTTAGGAGCAGTAAATAAATAATGAAGAATACAACAAAGCTAGCCGAGCGTAGTGTCAGGTAACTTGCTCTTAACGTCGCACATCATCTACGGTATCCCGGCCGATCATTTGGGTTTACTGGGCATAAAGCGACGAGTAAACCTTAAACGTCCGGCCACATCTTCACACAAAAGGTAAATTAGCTATGTGCTGCAACTAACACACCTGCAGGCTGCGCCCAACGCCCCGGCAAACAACTTGCAAGCAAGCACTACCATTGCAGCAGCGTGACTTGCCCCTCATACACCCGCGCCATCTACAGGCGCTAGTGCAAAGGGATGCCGATAAAAGGTGGTCGTTTTGCCGCCGGAGTGCCAACACCTGAGCTATTTCTTACACAGTAGAATCCCTGTATATCGCGTAGCGGAAGAGTTGCGCGTCATTTTGCCACATGCCGCGGGTTCCAGTGCGATAGGAAAGCCCGCTTTCAGTGCTGCGCACAAGACCCCGTATTCAGTCAGTTCTGCTCAACTGAGCATCGGTAGTTGCGGAGGCGGCGGCAACGGCGGCCGCACAGCTGATAAGTATCGAAGAATCATGCGCCAGTTTTAAAGACGATAGTCTTTTTGGGCTACTTAAACCCAGAAATTTTTGCCTATCTGTATGTCTGTCGGTCTGTCTGTCTGTCTGTGACTCGATTCAGCCAACCGGCCAAAGTAAAATTAATGTTGCGCAATAGCCTTATATACTCAGAGCCATATAGAAACGTCTAAGCCCGATTTATATGTTCATACTTGACAACTTTGTTGGACAAGAACAGGACCGCAAATATACGACAGGAAAAAAACTAGACAAGGGATATTTACAATGTCCCTTTATTAAAAAATTCATGGATGCTTTGTTTTTCGATAGCAAATGATATTCTACATCTTTTGCAGAAAACCGCCTGCTCCTGGCTACATGAAAAATCACGCGTCAACAGCGACAAAAGGTTTCACAAGCTACGTTTCACGTTCTGTTTGGAACGCACGTGGAGCCCGGCCACGCGTTTCTATAAACCTTTCAGTCGGCCGCCTCGATTAAGCGCGTCTCCGCCGTACTGCAGCGCTGGCATCGAGGAACCCGCCTGTACAGTGGAAGCGGTAAATTCCAAATCGCTTGCGCAAACCTTTAGGTGTTTTACCTTGGGATGAGCGCGACAGGAACGCAGACAGGGTGAGCGGGAAAGCAAAGAGGGGCATTTCCTTGGCAAATGTGTACAAAGACCATCGTCTTTTGACATTTTCAACGAAAGGAGCAGATAGGCGGCCAATTTGTTGTCCTCGCCACTCCTCCTCGCCTCTGGCGCTGGCCCGGCGGCCCGGCGTTAGCTCCTACATGCGAGACGGGTGGCTTCCCCGCACGACCAAGGAACTCAAGATGGCGGATGGACGCGCAACTCTGCTCCCCTAGGGGAGCTATATACAGGAACTCTACTACACAGATGTTTCGAGCGCGCCCGAAGCAGGCTGTCATTGGAGCTGTGGAGCTTCTTTCGTGCGGTGGAATGCAGCGTGCTTGGGTGTGCTTGTATTTTTTACACTGCTACATTACATGTAACTGACGTACAAGCTTCGGTGCGACGTGTCATGCCATCTGTGAAGCGAGAAAGTTGGAATCTGAGTTAGGACTAAGCTGCTGAACCAGAATCTTTCCCAGGCTCTCCTCCCGGTTTATTAGAAGATACCGCTGCTCTTTCATAATCTATTAGTTTAAAAGAAACCAGCTGAACATTGAAGCTGAACTAGCCCAGCAACAACCTCTCCTGTATTACCTTTCATAACCTTTCTGCAAGGCACGCCGCTGCGTTTATTCTTACACCAGATAACTCCGGCCTGTTTCAAACGAGCCCGCTGTGCCGGGGAGACCACAGAGAAGGAGGGGATGCCTTGGAACATTACAACAGATAACGGTGGTGTCAGGGAGTGACTAATGGTGAGGGAACTCCAGTTAATTTACCTGCCACGTTTTCTGCGCGGCGTCTAAACCTCCTGCTGGCCGGCCGTAGTTTCTTCTCTGTGCAAACTGCAAATGTAAGGGTGACGATCGAAGCTGACTACAAGCTAACATTCACTGCAAGAACATGTGGTGGTGACGTCATTGTAAAAGCGCAAGTGTACAGCTTCGCTTTGTTTTGATAACCACCTAAATGCCGGGACCAGTTATTATTTTATTTCTATGTCGAGTGCTTCTTATTATACGATTATCGGAAAATAGGATTAGCGTGAACATAGCATCGTTGTTTACCCGATTAGAAATGGTGGAGTGTAAACGTCGTTAATTCGTTAATGGTCGAAATATTTTTCTACGAATGCAAAGAAGATGATACAGATGCCATTGGAAAAGGCGTCTAAAGTATCATTTTTATGTGAACGGCCGCCCAATTTTTAAAATTTCTGCCGGTGTCTTTTTTGCGCTTTGTTTCTTCGTGGGGCTTCGCAGTTCGCTCATAAGCATTGTGCTCAACGCAACCGCGTTAGCTCTTTTACCTATTTGATGTGTTGTTCTGGCAGGCTGGAATGTCGCGGGCTGCTGTTGAAGCAACAGACAGATACGGGCGGGTCACTGCAACCATGCGTGAAGCCGTACACGGCCTCATTTCACCGAGGGTCAGTTCGCTTCACAGGGCCGCTATACCAGCGATCAATACCGATTCTGAAAAGGTGGGAAACATTTCCGCCGTGTCCTCCCCCTTTGCTGGAGTGGCACAGCATTTGTTTCGATCGTGCGGTCAAATGGTTTTCATCATTTGAGCGTGCTCGCGGCCATAGCAGACTAACGCTAGTAGTAGGTACTGGACCGGGGAGAAGGACCATCGATTGAGCTTGGCGATGGTTCCATGGTTTCTGCGAAGAGAAAACTTCTGAACAAGCAAGCTTTCTTTCTTGCGTCGGAAAACGGCGCGTTTCTTTTGATCACATAAAAACACGGTTCTTTTCACGTCCTTTTCTACCATTGTGGAATCGGCGCCCGGGGGTCAGAAGCTTGTTACTATTCTTTTTGTTCCCTTCAGACTTGCATCGCGGAAACTCTCTCGTAGTATTAACCGTGAGACGACTATGCACCGTTAAGAGGGGATTATTTAGGCAGTGTCTGTTTATGCATGTAGCCATCACTGGTCATTTATTGTTGCGTATAGCTACGAGGCCGAAGTCCAAGTGCGTTATTTGTTTGTATCCTTCTCGCTGTCGGTTTTTCGGCAGCCTTTGAAGGCCTGGCTTTGACCATAAAACCACAGAGTTTCTGTTACGGGGTACGCAAATATTTCGCTTGAAGCTGGCCCATATACATGTACGTTATCGAATGCGATGGGATGCTTTTTATTTTCTAAGTAGCTTGGAGTAAGTTCTAACCCCTTAAACCGTCGTTATGCAGGAGATACGTCGTTACGCCAGATAGATATCAACGTAACAGGATTAGGCTATCCATATGCCTTCATGTTTGTTCAAACTGAAATTACCATTTGGTTTATTTTATTTTTCTGGAAAAAGGGCAGGTATTCACGATTTGCTCCTTTAGCCAAAATACAAATATTTCAAACGATATGTTGTTCGGACGCAAACTACTGCTGCTTGTTACCTTTTCCTATGGTGTTTGATAGTTTTGTTTTCAAGAACGCCATATTATTAGCTCGTTTTGATAGACTACTACTTATTTTTTAACACAAACTGCGTGCTCATGATTTTCGCACCATATATCTGGGCGTGTCCAAGGGCTCCCCTCCAAATGTTGCTATTAAAGTTGTTTCCAGTTCGTTTTGATAAGCGTTGTAATCATACTCGATCACCAAGAGCTGCAATTCAGTTAGCTAAGTTGGACAGACGAAATTTTAGTACACAGCGTCCACTTGGTCAGTTTAATACATTCTGGTGGTGGTTTATTTTGTTTACTCGCAAACTGAAGCTGCTAAGTAAAGTTTATTATTTTAGTAAACCTGCAACCTTATATAATACAGCGTCTTCCGTGTCATCATTGCCGATGTGGTCTCGGTTGCTTTGCATTTTCTTTTAAACTGTACCTATCTTTCATTTATTGTTCACGTGGTAGTCATCGCCCCGCTGTCTACCGCCCATTAAAAAAATTCGCGGCAGCCACGTGGTAAATGTACGAGAAAAGCCTTGCCAATAAAATGGCTGACGACAAATATGCTGCCTAACGCGAAATTTGAGCACAGCTTCACCGGATGCCTCGCTCACTGTTCAGACGCAGACGGTTTATATAGGTGACCGGTAAAAAGCGCAAAGGCTCATGGGTGCATTGTCTGCTCCCGCGTAGTCCCGCCACTTCCGGTTCGAAAGCTCTCCTGGCCTCCCGTAGGCCGGCGGCTTTCACTCGAGCGTGTGCTTGTTGTTTATCTTTTTCCATCGAAAACAAAAACACTCATGCATCGCGCATTCAATGAATAAAACGATGAATCCTACTAGGGGCTCCTCTGAAAGGTAAGCACTCTGTGACAAATAAACAACACGCACACGCGCGCGTAAAAGCCGTCGGCGTACGGGAGGCCAGGCGAGATCTCGAACCGGAAGTGGCAAGAGCAGACGACGCACCCATGAGCCTTTGCGCTTTTTACCGGTCACCTATTAGACGGATGCGCTACGAATAGCGTGGCGGGAGCGGCGGAAGATTGTACATCATCCGCCGCAAACGGAGGGGAGCCCGCTGCGACTGCCACGCTTATCTCGGGATATCATGGGCGCCAGCGAGTGGGCGCGGCCCACCGCAGTGCTGCAGACATTCATCCTCTCATGCAGCGCCTGTTTCCATGTATGGAATTATGGCGGCGCTCGTTGCTCTCCGACAATTTCGCAGTACTGGCGCACGGCCATGCGGTCGGCGATTACACGTTCGGCTCGGTTGCCTCAGCGGCAATTTCAACCATCTGTACACTCCAGGTTGGCCGGCGAAGCATAGCTTGTAGCTAGCCGCATAAAATGTTGCGATTAGGCGCACTATTATCGACTGCACAAATTCCCCAGGAAGTGGGCAATTTGCCGAAATTATTTTCTAATTGGCTTTCAATTTTTGTCGCGTGATTCCTGTTGTCAAAGCGGTTGTGTGTGTTGTCGTATTTTGGCAATTTATGACGTTTACGGGCACCAGTTCTAAGTTTGCCTTATTTCCTGTACTGAAAGCGCATAATCCTTGGCCGCCAATAAAAAAAACTAGATTAAATGCACCAGACATGACAACGTAGGCCTGTCTTTACTGTTCAAAAACGATAATGCCTGTAACACAGAGTTTTTTACAATATACACGAGAGGACTCTGGCGCTGGCGTCTATGTATGCGGCTCACACCAGGCCATCTGTGTCGTCATGGACCGCCATTATACATCGCGCTCGCCTTAGTTTCATCCTTGCTGGATTGAAACTTTTAGTGACCGCAAATTTAAACAAGTGCCACAAAAACTCGAAGAATAGTGCGCAATTATGTGGGAAATAAAAGCTGTTTTAAAACTAAAAAAAGAAGTAAAGGTTTTCCGGAACGGTTGTGTCTGCTGTCCGCAGGCCAAGTTTGCAGTTACGAACAGTTTTAATATTTGGGGGGAAACTCATTAAAGACCATGATTTTATTAATTGACCAATACTGCAAATATTAAGTTGCTTGAAGAGTTTGAAAAGTTTTTTGAAGCGTGCCTATTAAAACATTGCCTTCGTGGGAACCAGTGCACGACCACCAGCTAGTTTAACAAGAAAAAAACATGGGGTTAAACATTCGTGGACGATGACAAGATTGGACGCATAAAGCCCGTTATCTGTCGGCTTGTCTTCGTCGAATACGTTTTTTCTTAATAGGTGGCGCAGTCAACAGGCATGCCTCTCCATGGCCCGGACAGTTGCAATCGGCACTCTCATAATGGATCGCCAGTATACAACCTGAACTAAACGAACACGAACACCTTCGGGTGCTCCATAGAGCCACATTGCGTACATCACGGCCTCCCAAAACACACAGAAGCTCTTGAGCGAGCGTTGCGCTCCCTCCTATGGACGTAATCATGAAAGAAACTCGTGAAGGGCAGTCAAACGCGGGCTCACCCGATAAGGGCTCCTTCTCACAGCACGGGACGAGCAGAAGCCTATCGCGGTCATCGACCTTCCCATCCCTTTAGTGGAAATCTCGAAAACATCACCAGCAATCTCACCAAACCTATCCCCCGTTCTATAACGGCAACAAGATCTAAACGTAGCTTCACTTGGAGTTCCAAACTTCCCAATGAGATCGACATCTATACCGACGTCAATGTGGCACTTCGCATATTTGCGTAGCATGAACGTCCTGAAAACCCATTTGGAGGCCAACTCTCCCTCAAACACGATGGTGCATCTGCACTGGAAGGTTAATGCACAGTGTAATGCATAGTGAAGAAAGTGAACATGTTAATGCATAGTGAAGAAAGCAAATTCAAAACCGCGTAAGAGTCCATTGTCATGCCAAGCCCAATCCAAAAAGGGGGTCTTCCCATGTACCCCACGACACGGCTTACGAGGCGCAGTTTCCTCTCTAGTATACCTACTAATAAACTCTATGGCATGTAATACACACCCTCTCTGTAATCGGCTGAGAAGGCATGACGCAGTTTAAACAGTTGGAGCGAAAGATCACATCACATATTGACAATTTCAACCTGCGTAAAAGTGACGTAATGTTACGTAACAGCTCGAAAATGGCGGCTGCTTTTGTCGCAAGATAGGGCAAAAAATTTCCAGCATCAGCTACCGTCCTAATTTTTATAGTACATGCCAAGTGTTTTTGTATCTTTCATGCGCAATATTTGATACCTTGGTTGTGGTGTTTATGAGTGAAGCGTCAAATTACACTGCATGTCGTCACAGCTATAGGTGCAGCACGTCACTGATTGCTTACGTCATGCTTACGCAAAAAAACATGGCGACTTGCCTGGGAATTTATGCATTCGAGAATAGGGCCCCAGTGCGCCCATCTTATGAAATTCACGAAACGGGTCCACCCAAAGCTCTAGCCCAGCCGTTGGCAAGCGAGCAGGTGCGGGCGCGCCGTCACGCTGGGCGTGTGAAGAAGTTATTGCGATTAGTTCGCCGAGTGTGTGAAATTCACGAAACGGCCGAGGCGGCCCGTAAGCAAATAAGCAAGCAAGCGGGCCCAGTTTGGGCGTGCTGGCGAAGTGCACTATGGGATACAAAGCCAACGTGTGCGACGCGCTCCGCGCAGAACAGAGAAATGTCCTATCTCGACGCCCGCGCCGCCAAAGTCCCCGGAGCTCCAGCTGATCACGCCCGGCGGTTATACAATGTTAGAGTATAGGGGTACCCACATTCGCCGGCGTAGCGTAGCCTGTGCTATGTCGGAGTACAAACGCCCCTTGAGTGATCTCGTCATCAACTAAAACTCTACGGCGTGCCCTCCCGTAGCCATCTCGAGCGCCAACTATGGCGCCATCTCGTAGCGCTTACTGCCGCGGGCCACGCCTCGCGCGGCACCGCACCCCTCTGCTCTCCCCCTCACACTTTCACCATTCCATCCTCGTCCGCTTTCCTCCTCGCTCTGCCTTTGTTGTCCTCGTTCTCCTTCGTCTACATCGATTGACGATGGCGAGGGCTGCACTTAAAAGGACACTGAGGTGAATTTGTGTAGCTCCTGGTTTTGCTTGCACTGCGTAGACTGGCTCAAAATAACACACTTTTCATCGTTTATCCTGTTGACAAGTCGGTAATTATTTTATAAAGCCCAAAGAAGAAAAAATACCGTGCGCGGTCTGTGGCGGCCGCACCAACTAAACGCTGTGACCTCGGAAGGAGGTCCACCGTGATTAGACGATGTCCAAGATTAAACGAGTTTTGGTTTTGGTTCTTTAAAACAACGTGCTTGACATCCCACGTTATTGTAACAGGGGCATTCTCAATATCTCAATAATCGTCACCCCACGCTTCTGCCATGTCGTCGGCTGTAAAATGCTTACGGTAAGCCTCCCAGGACAGCTTGGAATCGTAGCAATCACTAACCGAGGCCTACGCAGTGGATGACCCTCCGCGTCGCCGCAGAACATCAATTACCATGCCCTCCGCGTCGCCGCAGAACATAATTACATGGAGCTTTTCCCCCATATTTGGAGCTCCTCACTGAATCGTAAAAAGTATAGTAAAAAACGTGTTCGAACCAGGCCGATGGTCTGCTGATTCTGGCCTGTGCCCACTGCCCGCAAGCAATCGGTGCTTTGGCAACAGCACGCCAACGAGAACTCGCTAGCGCGTGTCAGTCTGCGCTCGTTCGGCGAACTCGTTCGTGGAGCAGTGAACGGTTACGGGGCAAAAATGGTGACTTCGTATAGAAAACATTGGCCGAAAACAAAACTCAACTTAAAAAAATGCACCCTCGGGGATTTGAACTTGCAACTTCCAAAATAACATACATAGCACGCCAGACCACTCGACCATGGGCCAGCGCTGTCGGTCGTAGGAATTAGGAGGTATAGTGTCAAATCAGTTTACACATTTATTTAGTTCAGGAATTTAAGCAACTTTGATGACTATTTGCTGTGTAGCGGTCGTGTAGTAAGCGTCCCCCATGTTTTCACAATATCTCACGTCTAGAAATGGCATTTCTTAGAAGGAAAAGCGTTTGCCGACGCCTAGTCGTGCTGCTGATCGCTGTGTTTGTTCACCCAGCGCAAAAACGTGCTTTCTGCTGCCTAGTTTTTCGCTGTATACAGTAAAAGTTTCAGCTGATTTGATTTCCTTAGTACCTCTATTGACTTCGCTCACTCTTTACCCGCCTTCAAGTGGCCTTTCATTTTCCTACTAGCGTACCAGTCAGCGTAGCGTCGCATTGCGCTTTTGCAGCGCTTGTGTGGAGCGACCTGGACTTGGAGCTTGATACAGTGTACAAACAAACAAACTAAAGAAAGGCACATTCTTCCATTCACACACGTGTCGTGGCTTAGTTTCAACTGAGCGAACGAATTGCGACGACCCATCGGCGGCACGCGGACTAAACGCTGGGCCGACTGACTCGCGAGCCGTCAGTAGCGCTGTCAAGCCAAGTCATTTCCTCCTGACGTCACACGAAAACTCCACAGAAAATGGGTGCTGATGCAGAGAGGAGGACAGCATTTTTGAATTGATTTCTCTAGTGAATACATTTCTCGTAAACACACTCACTCATAGTGGTCCAGACGCGGCCTATGGACTCCGGACTACAATTTGCGCTAGTAATCCCGCAATGTTTACAAATTCCTTTAGTGTCCCTTTAAACCACAGAAGCGGCCGCTTCAGATCTGTGCTCAAAAACGTGCACAGCAGCATTTTATGTGGACTGGTGACGGCGCGCAGACCGCTCCATTGCAAAAGTGTGAGAAGGTATCGGTCAGAAAAACTGACCGGCCCTTGATGGGTTTTTGTGGGTTATCCGTTTCACCCGGTCATCATTCGTGCAATTTCGGTGAAGCACTGTTGTAGCTGCGGTGTAGTCTTATGAAAACAGTGAAGTGCGTGCTTCAACAATAGTATTATCTGCGATCCTCAGAATATTTACTATCTTACATTTCTTGTACTCGTATTAGCTCGAGGAGGGTGCGAAGTAAGGCAAACTTTGAAGAAAGGTTCATGAAAAAAAACTTAGGGATTCTTTTTTTTATCGCAGTTCACGGCAGTGTGCTGAGCAGAGAACCTTTTATATGAAGATCTAACGCTCTCTGCAGGGTCCCCCATTTTTCAATGCACTCGAATATACCAACGGAGGCACCAGCATACAAGTGAACGTTCTCGAGCTTGATAAGTTTTATATTGCGTAACATTCTTGAAGTTCGAATTTGCGGATATTGAGGGGGGCATCAACCTATTCACAGAAACTGCAAGAAACTCGACGTTTCGCTTCACAAGGATGCCAAGAATTTTGCGCATAAGCGAAATGGCCAGAGACGTGGTCGATAATCTGCCTGGAAACGTGACCTTAGGTGCGGCTCACTTGATCGCCTAGGCTGCGGTGTCTTCTTTGATCTCTGAGCCCAAGGTTAGGTAATTTGCATGCCTGGGTTTTTCTATGGGAGAGTACTTAGTGCTCTTCGATGTGTACATGTACTTCTGCGCTTACTAGAACACCATTTTCCGGACCACGCTATAGAGGAAGACTGGCACCTGGAGCAAGTTGCTCTATTCGATCGTCCATCCCCACAGTTTTTACTTGGATACGGCTGAACAAGTACACCGTTTAATGAAATGTCGCTTAAATGACCGAAGTAAACTGTCTACCTTGCGCCTGCTATCCCCACACGGGCTCAATGTAACCTAAAATCTAAGAAGTTGTGACCGCTCGACGAATACTACAAGGCCTGAAAATGACTATTTTTTCTTGAGTAACATAGTTGATGTGCACAATTGCCAGAACAGCTTTCTGATACCGTAAATGCTGCCCCCCTGATCACTCACAAAAACTCGCAAAATATTGAATTTTCCCATCCCGTCGCAATATTGTCGAACAGTGAAGACAGGCAGCCCAAACTTCCGAGGAGAAGTGTAATACGAAGCGCAGAATATTAATATCCAAAATTACGTGAACTTACTTTTTATACTCCTGTTCTAATTGTACGTAAGTTCCTGTGTTTCAAGAAGGCGTGGTCCAAATGTAGTTCAAACACAAAAAATATTTTCGTCGGGCATAAAGGTACTGTGAATTATAAAATAATACGAAAAAAAATAAAGGAACATAAACTTTGCCTTTCCTGATTACGCATCTACGCGGCAATGCTTGAACTTAGTGAAATAAAACAATTAGATCTGGTGTTAAAATAACAAACACACATTGGTTATTATTTTTTGCTAGGTGATATCCGCATGAACTCACCCTAGAATTATTTGATGTGTTATACCTCCACCAAAAACCAAAAGAATGCTTGAGTTTGCCAGCTGTGGGTATAAAGGAACAGCGTATATGGTATTTTATTTGATATTCGCGTCCTCCTTCGTTCTTTGTATCTGTGGGACCAAGTGCACACAAAAAAGGGCTGCGTGCTTTCTCCTTTTCCGTAGTCTTAATTGGGGCGCTGTTTTTTGCCTAAGCTACATCCACCGACTAGACCGGTAACATTTCTCTTGCAGTTCCCAAATTAATAGGTTTTAGTGCATCAGTATGTGAAAAAATCAAGTGTTAAACAAAGTTAGTCCAGAATGCACGAATCCGACATTTCGCCGTTGATTTAAAGTATACGGCTTTAAATTTGTCACTACGTTGTATTTCTTATACGTTAAGTTCTAGTGCTGTCATTCTAAAATCATGTAGCCTCAATACAACGCTGGATGTTCCGTGTCTAAAAGGTGCAGTTTTGGGGCGGGCATCGAGCATGAATCGAGATTTTTTCTTCTTGCAAAAATGAGTTACTTTGTTACTTCGCTCCAATTTTAAACTAAATATGTTGCCATAGCATTAACATTTAAAAGGTTAGGACATATGTACGTTTACGAGTTAAGCCGTGGTGGCCTATTTTATTCATTTTCCCTTCGGCTGTATAAATATAAGGCATAGGCGACATTCAGATTTTACTCGTAATTTGTTGAAAGTCGTTATGTCGCCAATTCTATAAACTCTGGCATTTCTAACCGAGTTATTGCAGTATTTTAAAATAATTTTCATAGGTTTATCTATATTTTTTTCTGCAACACGAGAACAGGCGTGAGTGGCATGATATCCCCTATTGTCACCAATTGATGCGCCCGCGCCTTGCGTGGCTGATATGTCCGTGGCACGGCATACCAACTGCAGAAGTGGAAACTTAGAAGTACGTACTCAATGCCACTTACCAACTGTCCAGCTGCTATCAAAAGAACCGCAGTAGATTTCAATAAGCCTGTTACTTCAGGTGGAAATGCAGAAAAGACAGTTAGCGTCCATCTGGCCCCAAATCTGAGATTAGGTAAAAAAAGCGCCTCAGGAGGCATTGTGAAGCTGACGGAAGCACGACCGACCGCGTTTCGGCTGCCGACAGGGAAGCGCCACCGACCATGCTCGGTCACTGGCGGAATAAGCAAAACTGAAGACAGTGCTCCGAACCTGATGGTGTAAAGAGCGCGCCGGCCATGTATGCGACACTCTTGGACACGAGCAGCGTCGGTGAGCACTGCCACTAGAAGCGATAGTTAAAAAAAGGCCAGCGGCATTGCAGGAGCAGGGCGTGTAGTTCGTCAGCGCCGAGGAATTCTTTTAAAAGCACTTTGTGCTCCAGGAATCCAGAACGTCACGAAATTGAAGCTTCTCTTCACATCGATTCCCACCTATGCATGGGATTCGTCGATGCGTACAGCTGAACACACCACGCTGCAAGCCTATTCCGTCAAATTGGGTGGTTACCACCGTTCATTCCTCCGAACGAGCGTTCACTTCACAGCAAGGCGCACGTGCCCGGTTCGGCGCCTAAATTCCGACGCAGCCCACGAAGACGTGGGTACCAATCACTATTGTAATATCGAGTACACCCGAAAAGGTATACCCGCCGCAGATGTAGTGTTAGTGCACCAAGCACTCTTCTCTTCAAAACACAGATTTTGAAATTGTTGGTGATAGAACGTCAACGTCGTATAAAATTAGCAGCGTCTCTTCGTGCAAAGGCCTTATTGTTTCACCGCCTCGCCCCAACACAAAACTTGAAAGAAACCCCTGCATCGTAACACCCTCTCCGCGCCTTCCACCCACACGGCACGCTGTTCTCTTCCTCTACCCATTTCTTCCACATCACTTACAATCGAAGTGTGCTTTATTCCATTCGAATTTTTCTGCCTACTCACTCCTTCCCGCCATACCATGAGACCTTTTCTTTCCGTTATTCTTCAACCCGCCGAAGAGGCACGTTTTTTGCATGTTTATTGTTTCCGAGTGCACTGTTCGCTGGTGTAATGCGCGTTTATGGAAGTGATACTGACTTTAGCGCCTCAGGCGCATACTAATTCATTTGCATTGAACCGCGGTGCGCTCTTCTACGAACGCTGACATAATAGCTGCATCGTTCTGTGAGTACATCTACGAATACCCGTTCATGTGGTTGGGCACAAGGCGATGACAAATCGAAACGGGGGAATGAACTAAGGAAAGCTAGTGGGTGCGTGTTGCCGCTTGGGAAAAACGGCGGTACACAAAAACCATAAAGATTAGACCATTGAGCACACTGCGGAGTACAGTCAACTAACGTTTGATTGGAATGTCATTGTGTATACATTTATAAGAGAAAGAAAAGTTTGTTTCGGACACGAAAAATTCGGACGTGCATGAAAAAAATTCATTTTAGGTACATGATATCTCTCCAAACCAGAGCCACGAAGGAGGTGCTCCCGCACCACGTTCCTATTTCGTTACGTACAGAGACTTCAAGAAGTTAAATTGCAAACTGCTTGCGATAACATATGCTGCACCTAGATTAAAGTCACGATAAGTTAAGTCAGCGTGCTTCATACGTGGCGATAACCTGCGTGGAACCCCTGACATAAGTATTAGAAAACTCCACGCGGTGCTTGGAGTCTTTCATGAAATAAAGTGCTTAAAGTGTCGAACGGCAGCGGTGTTGTGCACCAAAACTGCGTCTATTTTGAGGCAACGCTTACAGAATAATTTCGACCACCTGCGGACATACGCCGCAAGCTCACTCATGAGTGACTCACACCCCCTCCACACACACACACACACACCACTTATGAGTGTGGGATGAGTCAGCCTCGCCAGCGTTTTGGACTGGCGTGTGTGAGTGCGAGTAAGTGAATGCCCCACGCGCAGCGAGTCCCGCTCACCATTCGCGTGTACGAGCGCCACTCGCAGTGAGCCGTGCTCACCCCTCGCGAGTGCGAGAGCAACTCATGGTGGAGCCCCGCTCATCACTCGCGAGTGCACTCGCGCTACTCGCGCCTTTTGCGAGGCTTACCCCGACGAACGCCACTATTACGCTTGTACTTCCTGTTGGCAGTTGGTCGCAGGGGCCGCTCGCTGTGATGCTGGTTAATGGCGGGATTGCTTCTAGCATCGGAAATATGTCGTCACTGAGCTCCTGCTATTGGGAACCCTAGAATTAATTCCCTGGTGGCGTGTGTATTTAGGATTATGATATAAATGGCCTTATGACACCGTAATGCACTAATAATGTTAGATTTCATAACTCATGGCAGGTCCTCTTCACGCACTCCCGTGCGAGTGGAGACGACGAGTGGTGAGCGCGCGCATGAGTGAGTGCGGGTGGTAGCGGCGATTGGTGAACGTGAGTGAGTGCGAGTGCTCACGGCGAGTGGTTAGTGTGAGCGCGAGCGGTGGAGGGCGTGTAGTGAGTGTGAGTGCGAGTGAGTGTGAGTGGTGAGGTGGACTGGTGAGCGTGAGTGTGAGTGAGTGCGTGAGGAAAAATATATTTTTCTGTGTGAGTGTGACTGATTGGTGCCCAGTTTTGCCGAGGTATGCCTACGGATCTCGAACATGCGCTGAAATTTCAACACGGGCGCTCGGTTTTCGACTCCACTTGAAAAATTACGGCCGCAACTGGGACAGCACACAAGCCTTTGGGTTCAGCTGCGCAACGCTTTAGCCACAGACGTACGCCGGCGGGTGAAACGAAATGTTTACAGCCATCCGTAATTGCACAAATTTAGCAGTAATTTATGTGTGGTCAAACGATTATAACAAATAAAAGTTCAATAAGGAACGTTTTATTAATGCGAAAATAAGAGTACAACGGTAGCTGATTCGCTTTTGCTACCAAATATAAAAAGAAGCTTAGTTTTTAGCAAGAAGGCTTAGCAAAGAAGCCTTCGGTTCTTAGCAAGATTCGGCAGCTAAAAAGTCGGAACTTGCTAGAGAAAGGCAAATTATTTTGCAGCAAGCAAACGCAGGTTCCACTTAATCAAGGAGGGTTTGAGCTAAAAGGACAGCCTGCGCTACCTGGCCGACCCTTTCATTAAATAACATTTTACCCGGCCCGCTAAACAACTGCCTCGGTGCACCTAACATCTGGTAAAGTCCTGTGAAGGCGAAACCCTGAAGAAACTTATTATACGTAGTTTTCTGTAAGAAATCATTAGCATTACTCTTTTGGAATTGATTTTTTTGAAGGCGTCAACTACTTCAACTGCATTCTTTTCTCCTACACCTTGTATACGTCTCCTTCGTCGCTTTCGTTTCTTCGTCTTGCATCGCGAGCAGACGGGCACACACCTCAGCTTTCCTAAAATCAGTTTCCTGCGCTGCTTGTGCGAACCTATTCTACTGACGTGCCGTAACGTTGACGTGCCATGCGGCGCACAATATTCTCGAAGTTTTACGCTTCAACTTCGTAGGTTTGTGAATTTTGTAAAGCGGCCACTTCATCCGTCGGGGTTCCTGATTTATCTCCTATGTATACCAAGTGCATATGTGCAACGAATGAAGGAGGAACAACAAAGACAACTTTTGTTCTAGATTGCAATCACGAGTAAATTACGCGTGAGTTTTGATAAATGTTTCCTTCAGCAAATAAAAAAGAGGTTGCCCAGCTGGGAAAGCAATGGGCTGGCACTAAGCAGACGCGCGTTCAAGCCAGATTCACACGTGTTTCTTACTACATTTTACTGCGGCGGCTATTTTTTTTACCTGACAACACAACAACAGCAGTGCTTTTAAGGGGAATCAACTTAGGGCATTCACATTAAAAACATGCAAAAGAACCGCGGCCTCGTACAGGAACACTTACAATTGTGAACACTGTGCGTTCATCGTCCTTAAAGGAGCCATGAACACAAAGCACAATTTTGGTTCATTCAAAAGATTGGCTCGTTAGAATCATACTGACACCACTTCTAACGTAAACTTCGTTCAAGTAAGCTAAATAATTAGAAAAAAAAGGGAATGACCATGTGACCCACTCATTCCTTTCCCGCAACAGAACATATGATGTCATACCCACCAGCTCTGCGATAGGCGTAGGCCGGGAAAAGCAAACGCAAATTAGGCAGAGCTTGTAAGCTTGCCGAACGAGCTATTTGCACTTAAATTTAGGGCGCATTCTTTATAAAGCTGTAAGAATGGTGGGAAAAACAGTGGAAGTTACGAAAGCACACGTAAAAATTATAAGTACCGATGCGTACTGCTGTCGGAACTGCGCGCACTATGCTTGGTCGATTGACGCAAGCAACGGTGTCTTACATTGCACTGGCCGATTGACGCAAGCAACGGTGTCTTACTTAACCAGTCGAGCGAGCACTATGTTTCGCGAAACGTCTATTTTTTCCCTTAACCAAAAGAGGCCAGGTTCAAGTACGGTAGAAAATAAACCAGAGGCAGAAAACAGGCTTGCAACCGTATGGTGGCGCCTTCTAGGTTCACTAACGGTAAATCATACCCAGCTTTCTCGCTCAAAATTACAACCTCTCGGGAACCTAGAAAAAACATTTCAGGAAAATGATATTTGGCATAATGCGAGAAGTCAACGGGAAGATTAAAACGCTCAAAGAACATTTCAGATTTCTGAATATTTTTTTATGTAATTCGCTGTCAAATGTAACTCCCCATGCAATTCTGTGGGATGTTCCCATGGCTCAGGGAAACCCAGTCGCGCAAAGTGCGCGACTTGAAACTATGCACAAAGCAAGTATTCACCCCAATATAGCTGTGCAAAAGACCTTTCATTTAGCTAAAAAAATTGCAGTGTAATCACTGTTGAAAGGACTGCCATGATCGGGAAAGCTGCACATGTCAGGCTTCCCAATCGGCTGCAGAGCGATAGGTTTCATTGCAGACCACGAATATACACGATTTAGTGGGAAAATCAAAATTTTCCCTTAAAATCAATAATTTCTCAGTGAATAAAACATCGTTTGCAGCCGGACAAGTGCTGGGGACACTAAAAACCCGAAATCGTTAGATAAACCAAAGTTTTGTATTTTGTCTTCATGGCTCCTTTAAGTCGTGCAAGGCAGTAAGTTTGGGGCCACACCACCTCGAAATTGAGTAAACACCAAAGCTAGATCCTCTATGAAACCTACGACCCACATGGCTGAACCCCCTTGGCGTCGAGCCATGCTCAGAACGAACAGATTGGAAAGATATTACCGATGAAAACTGGGACGTGAGGGCCAAGGGCGGGCATATTGGGGGCGGGGGCACTACCCTGGTTGTTTAAAGGGAGAGAATTTGCGCCAGGTCGTTTCGAGTTAGGTTGAAATGCACCTCACACGTGGGTATGATATTTCCCATTGGCCGTTGATTGCGCGGTGACCTCGAAACTTTACCCGGAGCCGGGGATGATAAATGGGTGGAAATCAGTTCTTTATGCAAAAGCCTTGTATTGCTCATTGTCCACAGGGGTGAGCGATGCACGTCAGCATTATGAAAGGCGTCAAGATTCTTCTAGTGCATGAAAGGAAAGTTGGTACATTGAGCTTGTATGGGTATTGAACCGTGGTCTCCAAAGAAAAAGCCGAGTGCATTGACCCTAAGCTATTAACGAGCTTCACGACAATAGTCCTTCGACTGTACGCGGTTCTAATTTAATCAATGTCAATTTTATTGTAATAAATAAATAAATAAATAAATAAATAACAACAAACAAATACAAATATAAATAAAATAAATAATATAAATAAAGTAATAAATAAATAAATGAAAAAAAAAGAAAAATGACAGGACAGAAAAAAATGCTCACAAGCTAGTCGGACGAACGCCAAAGGGTTAGTTTCCGGTATAATACGACACTGCTCGTTCAAGTAAACCACAGGTATCCACCGGGGGTGAAAAATAAAGAAACACAAAAAAGACGAAGAAAACACAAAAAGAAACAAGAATGAAAACTTTCAGAGCAACTTGCAGTGCATTATAAACATTCATGAGACCTAAGAATGTAAGGTAATTAAGAAAAGCTACATAGAATTAACAAGAATCAAAGTAAACTAATGTGAATACGCGAACTAACGTCGATGAGTAGGCGAATAAAGTGGATGATTGAGTGATTGAAGAAGGATGAGTTAGCAAAATATCCACGATGAATAAAATCAATCCAGCTGTTTAAGGCGAATAATTATTACACGATTACGGTGCCAACTTATCCCAATAGGTATAGCAGAAAGGGAGGATGATAAAGCGAAGTTTTGTGGATGCCAATGTAAGGGTTGGGTGGCCAGCAAAACAAACACGCCGGAAGAGGGAGGTATGCCGACAATGGGTGCGAATATGGAAAACGATAATATGAAGCAATGAAATCACGTGTCGATCACTTATGCATCACCGATTAGGCTTTCGATCTCGAGTCATCTCATGGATACGAACCCTTTGAGTTGTATCCCTCCAGCGGAGAAGAATGGCACATTTTCAGCCTGTCTGCTTCACGATTGTCTTTTCTTTGGAACGTAGGGCATCCCGTTCACTATTTTGCGCAAAGAATGAAGAAGACCTTGATTATAGATGACATACACTTGAACACCCTAACTATATTACGCAAACCTCTTCTATTATGTCCGATAATAAAGCGAAAGTTAGGGTACCTTTACTAGGCCTATTTGAAGGTTAATCAAAAGCGTGTCGTAAATGTTGCTTTCAATTAAAAGTTTCTGATTATCTTGAGCTCCGATTTGCGAGACTGACCTTCCGTCATTTTTTTGTTCTTTTTATCCTTTGTAAGAAATCCGGAATATTGTGTCTTTGTAAAAATTGTAAATTTGTATTTCGCTTAATATACAGGCACATGTGCCTTGGTTATTTGTACAGAAGCTGATCAAAAAAGAAAAAGTAAAGGAAATTACCAGCCAAACTAATCCTACTTAAAATCAATACCGCCATCTTGTAATTCCAGACTGGTAGAGCGGGGTAGGTTGTAGAATGAAATGATTTCATCGTACGTACTTTGCTGGTTTATGCGAAATAGTTTCACGTTTTTCAGGGAAGTTTTAGTAGATACAGTGACAGTTGTTAGTCGTTTTATCTCACACACTAACGAAGAATATGGCATTATCATGAGAGCCAACATCATTTACACTGCAGATAAAGGACCCATTTCATTTTTTCTCTCTAGCACGAAATCTGAACGCCATCTACTCGAGCTCAGCGGAAGAATAATGACCGAAGGACAAGCAAAGCAGATGCATCTGTAGGGAAGGCCGATTGGAGACCATTGGCCTCATTTGCTTGGCCTGCTCTGTTGTTGGTTGGCACGCGTTGCTTTATTGCGGGACGAAGGAAGAAGAGTCTTCATCATTCCTTTGATTACACGCTCCATGGACTCACGCCAGCCACGGGTGCGAATGACCGGACACAGAAAAGGCGGCACTATGAAGCGCTCCTCCCAGATGATTGACGCCCTGTTACTTCCGCGTGGACTGGCTTCCTCCGAAGCCCTGCGTTTTCCTCTTTATACGCTGCATGCATTCCGCAAATCTCGTTCCGAGGCTCTCTTTCTACAGCGAGTTGGGGCTGCACTCAAAGAAGCCTTTTTTTGCACATAGCTTCGAAAGGCTTCCTTGTTTCTTTTTATGAAAGGTGTCATAAAGATCCCCGAACAAGGGTATTACATAACGGGGATAACAAATTATAAACATGCGTACAACAGTCGGAAAGGTAGTACGAAATGGCAGATATAGTCAGAGCTCTCAGAAAGGCGCTTTAAAGTTGGTAGTATAAGTGAACATCTCAAGAACTTCGTATATGAAAGACCACCAACAGAAAAGAACAAGATTTTACAAATTGGAACAATCTAAACTACGGTGAGCGCGAAGTAAAACGAAATTTCGCAACAATTGTCACCCGCAATGCAAACTTTGTCGTAGGGAATAAAGCGGTGTAATAAGGCACGTGACTGAAGATTTTTATTTGGAATAAATGCTGATAATTTCAGGCGTGCTACTTCAAATCGAAAATACTACAGCGAGAGTTGTGGCTTTCCAGTGGTCCCAATGCCAATAAATTAACACATCAAGAGCCGTAGCTGCCATCATATGAGATTTTACCAAACTTGTGTTTTTTGAGTACATTTGTTTTTCAGTGCTATTCAATGGCGTCGTCACTCTGGCCAGCTACAGCTGGAGCAGGCAGAAGTGTTCTTGTTCATTCGAAACCTAGTGACATTGTGTTGTCTTTTGTATTTGTTCTTATTTTTTGCTCCCCAAGCGTTCGCTTTTACTTCTGGATGTGCTTTATACGCCAACCGAAATTCGCACTTGTTACTTGCAATTTGTCACAACAGTATGTGTTATGACCGGAAAAGGCCCAAACAACTTCACTCGTACAATCGAAATCGTTTTGTCTGTTTCTTACGCAGCAAAGGCAAAGCCTCGGGTAGGAGTTTGCGATGAGGCCTTTCGAAGAAACTTTGCAACGAAAAGTGAGCGCTGGAGGTGTAGAATACACTTAAACCATCACTTTGAGACCTAATCTAAAGACGTTGCATGCAATAATTCATAATGACAATGGAATACTTCGGAAGTGTGAACAAAAAAAAGATATTTTTCTCGCAGTAGAAGCAGTCGTCTTGCAGTGAAAGCGCTAAAGTTGACCAACGCTGTTTTTTCACTTCATGGCTCTGTGTTTGCAAAATAAAAAAAAATTTGGCAGGAATTCAGGCAAGTTTTTAATGGCCAACCTTCTTATGATGATTGTCTAGAGTGTGAGTTCTTTACAGCCCAAGTATGGCGATGAGTAGCGAAGCAAGTTAAACTATTTTATTTGTTCAAAAGTGCAATGATGTAA
>JABSTR010002657.1:0-29889 GCA_013339765.2 Haemaphysalis longicornis
TGATGGTGTCCTTGAAGGTCTTCACAAGGGGGCGGGGACGCATTGGAATTAACAGCACATTGAAAACTTTCACAATATTCAACACTATGCATATGGAATCATGAACAATGAGCCATGATATGTTTCCTGGGAATATACCTCCGAACTTAATTATTCTAAATACAAAACAAAATTATCGGATATGGGCAGTGTCGAACGCAAACTGATAGTATATACAGACAAATGTACATTAAGTTGAGGGTAAAATTAAGAAGAGAACGTGATGGGTTGAGTAGTATTTGGTAGCGCTTTCAAGAGAGGAAGGAGGGAGGAAACAACTTTAATTGTCAAATACAGGGCGTTAAGAGCCCGACGGGGTGGCTCCCTCTTCATGGGTTCCATATGCTACCAGGGCCGCCTGGTCCCTGTGGATCAGTAGGAGCTGGTCTTCCAGGATGGGTTGGATAGCAACATCTCCCATCGCTCGTCAACGGTGAGGATTAGGGGGATGGGATTACTTGTGGGTATAGGTGGGGGGTGGTCTTTGGAGAAATTGCACTTTCCTAAGACGTGCTGGAGGGTGCCTAGGATTGCAGTGAGGGCATCTGTTCTTGTATATTTCTGGGTACATTTTATTCTGTAGGCAGGGGTGGGGAAAGGAGCCTGCCTGGATTTGCCTGTATATCGCTTGTTCTGTTCTAGTCAAGGAGTGGTGGGGGTGGGAATGTCTTCCTACCGTCCCTGTAATACTTGACTATATCTGTGTAGATGGTTGATGGGTTGCCATCCCCTTCCCTCCTCCTCGGTAGCCCGGGAGTTGAGCGCTCGAGGCCTGTTGATGAGCATACCGTGCCCTCAACGGACGGAGTGGTGCCGGTGACCCAAACTAATTCGATCTTTTGTTTAGGAGGCGTAGCTTTTTCGAGGAGTTTTAGAGCCGCAAGAGACACCCAGCCAGATCTGTAGTTCTTGTACGCAGCTTGTGAGTCCGTAATGATCTTGGTGACGTTAGGTTGCAGGAGTGCGAGGGGCATCGCCACTTCTTCTGCTTTCTCCGAAGATGGAGTGTTGATCGATGCGCAGGTGACCAGCTTGTCCAACCCGGTGACCGCGACCGTTGCCCTTGTGGAGTGTTTGGGTAGGGAGGCGTCTGTGTACAGGACAGTGTCGTCTTCCTCCAGGGTCCTGGAGAGGGCTCTTGCCCGGGCCTCGCGTCGTCCGGCGTGCCTTGTGGGGTTCATGTTGCGCGGTAATGGTTTGCTTTCCATCTTCTCAGCCCACTCTTCGGGTAATTGGCCGTGACGGGTATAGTGGGATTCTTGCCATCCGATCTTGCGGAGGACGCTTCTGCCCGCCTTGGTATGGCTAAGGCGGACCCTTTGATTGGACAGGTGGGCTTCTATAAGCTCGGCTACTGTGTTGTGGACTGCCATTTGTAGTAATTTTGTTGTGGACGAATTTATGGGAATACCCAGGGCCTGCTTCGTGGGTTTCCTGATTATTGTGTCAAGTTGTATGAGGTCATTTTTCAGGAGTTTCATATACGGCGCTGCGTATATAATTCGTGAGGTAACAAAGGCCTGAACGAGGCGCAAGGTGTCTGATTCCTTCAGACCCCTCCGCCTGTTGGCCACTCGCCTGATCATGTTCAAGATCTGGTCTGACGCGAGCTTGATTTTTCTGATCATAGCCGTTGCCTTGCCGTCTGCCTGGATCAGGAGGCCTAGGATCCTGAGTTGAGGTACCGGAAGGATCCGGATCCCTTCCAGAGTGATTGCATTTTTTTCTGATCGTTTCCCTGATGTACGTGGTCTAACAATGATCAGCTCCGACTTTTGAGGCGAACAGCAAAGGCCACAAGCCTTCGCATAGCTGTTGACCATGTCAGCTGCTTTTTGGAGCGTGTCTTCGATCCACCCATCCGACCCTGCCCTCGCAGTACAGAGGGTGATGTCGTCGGCATACAATGCATGTCCCAGGCCATCAATGGACTCGAGAAGCTTGGGCAACGGCAGGAGAGCCATGTTGAGTAGGAGTGGGGAGAGAAGCGAACCTTGCGGCGTTCCTCTATCCTCCAGGAAGGTCGGTTGGGATGTCTTCTCTCCTATTCTGACAATGGCAGTTCGGTTGTTAAGGAAGTCTCGGATATAGCTGTACACTCTTACTCCGCAACCCGCGTTGCGTAGCTAGCGGAGCACACTTTCACGCGTGACGTTGTCAAAGGCACCTTGGACGTCGAGCGCTAGTATCGCTCGCGGCGCCTCTTTCGTTGCCCGCTTGATAACTAGCTCGTTAAGTTGTACGAGAACATCTTGTCTGCCTAGGTGTTGCCTAAAGCCATACATTGTCTCCGGCATCTGGTCGGTGGCATTCAGATGTCGCTGCAACCTCTCGAGTGCCATACGTTCCATGGCCTTTCCCACGCAGGACGTGAGGGATGTCGGTCGCATATTGTCTATGTGAGGTGTTTTCCCAGTCTTGGGTATGAAGCGGACTTCTGCCTCTTTCCATTCCGGTGGGAGTTTGCCAGTCTCTCAGACCTGGTTAGTGTACTCGAGCAGCTCTCTGCGGGCCTTGTTCCCGAGGTTGTTGAGTAACCTGTAGGTAATGGTATCGGGTCCTGGCGCGCTGCCCCTATTGCTCTCGGAGATTGCCGTGACCAATTCGATGTCGATGAATGGTTTGTCTATTACATCGTTGGTAGGTCCTGCATAGTCCTGAGGGGCAATGTCGCCCTTCTCAGTTTTCAGGTACATGGCCTTCAGGTCGATGATGAGTTCAACGGCACCGCCAGTATAGTTGTTGAGGGTGCGTATGAGGCTTCGATTAGTGGCGCGTTTGCGGCTGAGAGGGTCGATAAGGTGACGGAGGAGAGACAACGTCTTCCTGGTAGACAGGGTGCCCTGCAGACCATCACACACGTTCAGTAAGTTCTCTTTGCACAGCTGGGTCGCGTATTCAGCAGCTTGCTTGTTGAGTTCATGGATGCGTCTGCGAAGTTTCCTGTTGCATCGCCGTTTCTTCCAGCTTCTGGTGAGGCTGTGTCATGCTTCCCAGAAGTAGGCAAGCCTTGCGTTCACAAAGGGTGTCTGTAGTGTGGTCGCACTTTTGTGGGTGTATTTCGCTACCAGCTCGATTTGCTCATGGCCCATCCCCCCATACGGTCTGGTGCGGTTCATGTTCTCATCTTCGTCGGCTGCTTGGCTTTGTCGAAGCTTGTCCTAGTCTGTTAGCTTTGCTGTTCCCATTCTTGCCTTGAACATGGGCCCCCTGATCGTGATGTTGAGTATATCGTGGTCCGACCCCAGGTTTACCCCCGTGTTCTGCCACGACACGTCGAAGGTTCCACTCAGCAGGGTAAGGTCTGGAGTGGTGTCTCGGGACGTACTTGTGCCCATGCGGGTGGGAGTGTCTGGTTCTTTGAGGAGGGCTAGGTTGTGCTGATTCATGGGTTCACCAGTACTTGTCTTCTTTTGAGCAGAATTTGTAGCCCCATATTGAGTGACGTGCATTTAAATCTCCTAATATCAATAAAGGTCGGCTGCCCACCTCTCTCTTGCTGTCGAGTAACGTGCCCTCTATGTCTAGGTCCTTCTTAGAGGGCCGGCAGTATGCGTTGAGTATAAAGATGTCTTTGCTTCCTATGCTTCTGCTGTGAATTTCCAAGAGAACATGTTCACACCCTCTCTGGCCGGTCATGTGTTGCGTCGCAGCTATGTTGCTTCGAACGAGGATTGCTGTGCTTTTCTCAACGGGATAGGTGTATGTGATGTACCCCGTGAGTTTCGGTCGCGAGTTCGTTTCTTGTATTGCAAGGATATCCGGCGTGTCTTCCGCATTATATATGTACTGCTGCAATTCCCCTATTTTGTCCTTTCTCCCCCGACAGTTCTATTGGACTAAGGTCGTTGTATCTTCCTTCGTGTTCTTACGACTGTCCCCCATCTTGGCTCAGGTTGGTGGTCGTGAGACCACTTCTCATGCATGATGTTCCATCCGGCGCTCTCTTTTTGGCTTTCTGAGTTGTTAGAATCAACTGGTTGACATTAGCCTCGAGCTTGCTGAACTTGGCCATCCTGGAAGTTACCAAGCCGAGCTGCCTGGTAAGCTGTGTGACCATCACTGTGAGGGCTTGAATGGGCTGGGTCCACGCCGGCTGCTCCGATGGACGCGATTTAATTTTCTCTGCCTCCATAGCTGTCACAGGGGGCTCTGACAGAGCATCCCTCTTGGCTATTTTGCGTTTTGTGTCATCGTCCCTGCTTTTCGATTTTTCTAACACCTCCATGCGCGCAAGAACCGCGCTTATTTGCTGATTCTGCTTAACTATAAGCGCGTTGAGTTGCGTGCATTCCTCAAATCTTTCTTAGGGGTGTAGCAGCCCGGAATGTCGGCTGCTGAAGGAGGCGAGAAAACACACGTGGAGTTGGTTTGCGGTTTTAAGACAAGAAGGCAAGACTGTTAATTTTAAGAGGTGTGAACGCCGAGAGTGTCACCCGACGAGAGAAAGAAGGGGAGCCCCCGCGTCCTTCGAAAGAGAGAGAGGAAAGAGGCCCCCCAAGCAAGCGGACGGCAAGGGCGCCAGGACTAATGCCAGGAGTCGGCCGGACAACAAGTTAAGCTTTTCCCCGAAAGGCGGCCTTTGAATAGGACGGGACAATGACCACCACAAAAGGCGCACTGTCGACGAGCCGGCGGCAGGCCGGAGAGAAAGGGAAAAGCCCCGTCTCGCGGGAGCCGCTTGCGCTGGGGTGCCGAACGGCTTCCGCTACAGGGGCATTGGGAAGGGGAGGGAAATCTTTGTTTCCAAGAGTGATAGAAGATCTATCTGCCCAGACCACCTGCTTAGCGGCGTTCTTGGCCGGCGTCTGTCTCCGGGTCTTCGACTTTGAGCACGACTCCCGGTGGCGCCCGCTGCAGCTGCTCCCGGCCACGTCACGTGGCGACGACGCTCTCGAGCCCGGCCTTGAGGCACAGCTGCTGCTCCGCCCTTTCCTGTCGTCACGGGATAGAGAGCGGTTCCGGTTCCCTGACGTAGCTGGTCTCTCCTGACAAGGTGGTTTGGCGATGGGTAAATTTATCTTCAGACGCAAGGTAGGGCACCATAATCACAAGCTAGAAATTACAGTTTTGACGCACCGGAATTGGTTCGGAACGGTTGCTTCGGTATTTCCGATTCTGGTTCAGTACCAATATGAAGAAAAAAACACCAGTTTGGTTTGGTTCCGGTTCCACGCGCCAATTCGAATTTGGTTCCGGTTTTGGCTTTGGTTTCAGTTTCGGTGCGACACCCAGTCCGCAAAGTACACTAAATAATGTTATCATCGCTTTCTAGGTTGTAGGCTGTGCATTGCCATGTGAGGTGGATAATACGAACGAAAAGTGGGAAGCGAGAAGCGGTACCTCCATGCACACTGTCGCCTATTCCGCTAGGAATAGGAGGGCCGGATTTTACTGTTAAGCGTCGGGACTTAATTGCTTCCCAAAGTAAGCGGGCTTTGTTAGTGACGCGATTCTAGCCACAGGCTGTGTGAGGAGCGTCCTTTGGTACAACAAATGTCCCTCGGTACAATAACAGCCACCTTTACACAGATTTGAATGAATGAACGACGGACTGACTGACTGACTGACTGACTGACTGACTGAATGAATGAATGAATGAATGAATAAATAAGTGCGCAAGCATTGGTATGGTCGACTACCAGTACTTGTACGTGTACTTACAAGGCTAGCGCAGTGTTTCAAATCCGCAAGGCAGTACTGTCACTGCTCAATGCCTTAAATAAATGGGAGTGATACAAGCATATAGCAGTTTACCTATCGGTATTGTTAATGGACATACGAACCCTACCTCGTATCGGTGTAAAGTATCAGACAAAAAGTAGGCGATGGAAACGACATTACGCAGGCCGTCTTTATGAATTTGAAGATACTTGAGGGATGGATAAGTGAAAACGCCGAAGTTTATTTTGAAGGACCATGCGACCACAGAGTGCGCTTAAGGAAAACAAGTAAGATCCATTTCTAACTTCTCATTGATGCAAACGAACCAAATGAGGCTGGCGCACATAAAAAAAATCTGCATCAATTGTTACATATTAACATACTACGTTTATGAAGGCAGTGCAATTGAATTAAGAAACGAGAAATATCTTCCTAAACCTGAAACAAGGCGCAGTGTAAAAGAAATCTCTTCATGTTAGCGAAGGGTGCTCATAGAAGGTTATCCTGCAATCGCTAGCTTTTGATTTTGTACATTATTTCTTATAAAATAGCAAAAGACTTGCGTTTTAAACCAGCTGTCACGATGACCCTTTCCAATCTTATCAAATTTCCATGAAGCCGTCAAACACCTACTTGAAATGCTGCAGTTGAAGGACTTTCAACCGCAGCAATATCTGTAACCACCCATCCCTCATTGAAAGTCCCCGGGCAGGTGTCCTGAGGTGTCAGAGAGAAAGAAATAACAAAATTCAGCAAAGGACCACCTTACGTGAGCCGGTTAGAAGTTGTGTTCGTTCTGGGCAACGAAAAATATATAACGCTGATGCAATGGAGACTTGCTAAGGGAAGCACGTTGAAGCCTATAAATCGCCTTTTTGGAGGCGTTGGCTGAAGTTACTAGCGGTAGCCTCTGTACGGTAAATTTCGCTGACAGGCGATCGCTTTCCCGTTCCAAAGGTGATTTTTTGCTGTAGCACATTGAGACAGTACTGCCATAAATGGAGGAATACGGAGCTCAGCGGCCACATTCTGCACGGTCTTCGTGTTTCTCTATCTTGTCAGCTGCAAGTGAGGTACGTAAATGGCCTCCTCTGCAATTTTTTTCCATACCCCCCGCTGCGGGGAACCACGCATTTCCAGCCGGGTATACTTTTCTCCCTCAAATGATGCGTTATTAGCTCGGTTGCAGATTTTAGAGCTTATTTTAAGCATTGATACCTTATGCGATGCATGCGGAGGCTATTGTGCCTATTTCCCTATTAGTTAACTTGCTTGCTCATGTGCTCCAGAAGCAAGATGTGCAGGCACTTCAAGCGTCTGGTACGCACTTAAAGGGGTCCTGCAGCCGTCACCATCGACTAATGGGAATGTATTGTGGGGTAAAGTCTCTTGTTCCACCAATATCCTCCCGCAAGGAATATGAAAATTCGTTCACTGTCACCGAAACTACGCGCGATGATAAATCGCGCATAATTATTCCCTCTTAACTCGTACCGGAGAGGAAGGTGGCGCGCGGCGTTCTCTTCGGCAGCCTTCGATATATCACAGGCCAGGGAGTTTTCTCTTTTCTCGGCAACGTGGAGGGGTCTATTTGCGGTCTGGTGCCACAAAAAAGCCGGCATGGCTGCCTGCTTTCAAGTGCGCGCGCCCAGGCTAATAGGGCCTTTTTGAAGCGGAAAACGTTTGTTGTCGAGTGGTCTCGCTGAAAGGGGGGTATTGAGTTCGTCAATCCAACTCTGTGCTCACTCAAAACACGAAAGAAACGCCAGAACTCTGCGCACAGGTTCGGGCATAGGAGAGGTTGGCACACAGCGCCGACTACGGCGGTTCGTCACAGTGAATGCGAGAAACGAGCCGCGAAGTTGACCAGCGACAGCCAATAGGACAGCCATGGACTCAATGACGTCGGTTAGGCCATGCGAGGGTGCAAAATGAGGAACATTGAAGGTAGCGCGGTTGGGTTTTTCTGCGTTTTTCACAGCGGTTTGCGGGTTCACCGCTTCACGTGCACGTGCAATATTTGGCTCAGGTATTTCTGGCAGTGTAATCTAAACGTCGCGCAGGTTTACTTGCACTGCTCAGAGTGTTGCAGGGTCCCTTTAAGGAGCGGTGGACATAACACGTAAATATGCAGCCATTTTTGGGAATATCGATTGATAAATTTGAGGTGAACCTGATTATCTCGTGCTTGATATGTGGGAATGTGCAAGGGGTGAAATTTCAGAGGTGGATAGTGAGGATCACAATGGGGACGAGAGCTATGCTTCGTTGCCTATCTCATTAGATAAACTTAATTTTGGTGTAACACGATGCCCAGCTCTTCCCGCAAAAAGTGCTAAGTATTAATTTATACAAGTGCTTTGGTCTTGTTAAAGTGTACTGGGTGCGGTGCACATGGCAGCCCTACATTGCTGTATTTTTTCTTCTGTGCACAGCTTTCCGAGGAAAGTCTATAATCCATCGAGATGAAGTTTTTTCACGTGTTTGCTGCCTTCTCTTTGGTTGCAGGTAAGGACAACATTTTACTTGGAAAGTGAATGACTTGGACTTGCCTAATTATGAGGATTTACAAGGAATGCATTCCATGAAGGAGAAGGAAACGGGTGGCGTGTTACAGGGGAAGCGCCAGTAGTAGCGACCCATTGTGTGAAGTCGAGGTCCCGCGTGCAGGCGCGACTGAAGGCTTAGGTGTTCTTGTTCGCCAACGCACTTTTAGAGGGCGTGATTTCAATCCATATCCCACTTTTTGTATTCGCTCCTGGGTACTCTCTCGTTTAAAGGAGCCATGAAGAGAAAATGCAAGTTGGTTTTATTCGAAGATTTCGTGTTTTATAGTGCCCCCAGCGCTTGTCCGGATACAAACGGTGCTTTATTCACTGAGAAATTAAACAATTTAGGTTAAAATTTTGATTTTCCCGCTCAATCGTGCGTTTTCGTGGTCCCAAGTGACATCACGGGAACCGACCGCTCTGCAGCCTAGAGTACCTTCATTCACGCATCCGCCGTACAGGGTAGAGACACGTAACGCTGGCGCCGCCATGTTCGGTGCTCGCTCGCCGCCGAAGCAAGTCATTGTGTCAAAACCGCGCTAAAATTATCGCCGCAACGCGGTTTACTGAAGAAGTTGAATCATATTGTCTGTTTCGCGTTGCTGGTCTCGTGGGAAACGAAAAGAATAACGCGTTGAGCCGTTGGCCCAATTGCGCGGCATGGGACCGTTCAAAGGTTGTCTCCACCCTGTAGCGGTGTGAGTTTTGTTCCCGCGTTTCTTTACGTTCCGTAACCTAGATGGCGCCACCATACCGTGGCAAGCGTTTGGTTTGTTTTTGCCCGCATTTAAACCTGGCTTGTTTTTGTTCTGGGAGAAAATATTCGTTCCCTGAACAGTGCTCGCTCGACAAATGGGGTCACGTAAGACACCGTTGCTTGCGTCAATCGGCCAGTGTCGTCTGAGACAACCCAAGACCCCGTAGTGCTGTGCAGCTAAACCAAAGCATGCTGTGCGCAGTACGAACAGCAGAACGCATCATTCTACTTCTATGTTACATGTGCTTTCGTAACTTCCACTGTTTGTCCACATTCCTATTGCTTTGTAAGAATGTGCCCTAAATTTAAGCGCAAATCGCTCGTTCGTCTAGTTTGCAAGCTCTACCTAATTTGCGTCTGCTTCTGCCAGCCTCCGCCAATCGCAGAGCTTAGCCCATGTGACATCACAGGTTCTGTTGCGGGAAATGAGCTGGTGGGTCGCATGACCATTCCCGTTTTTCCTAATTATTCCCTTTTTCCTAATTATGTAGCTTATTTGCTTAGTTAAAAGTGGTTCTTAATTCTAAGTTTTAACGAAAAGTGGTGTATGATTTTTGAATCCGAATCCCAATCTTGTGTTGTTTTCTCTCATGGCTCCTTTAACACGTTGAACGAAACAACGAAGAAGGGCCAGTGCTCTTGTGCTCTCGTTTCAAAGCGCACTTGGCAGGGCATTGTAGGGCAAATGTAGACATCTGTGCAGTAATCAGCGAAATTTCTGTTAACGCGACTTGATATTTCGAGGCTCGCGCAAGTGTTCGATTTTGCGTGTGCGTGTGTGTGCGTGTGTATGTGCTTCACACAGTTGACATATTGTCTGTTAGTTTTACCTAGCGGTGTTATATAATTTGTGCGCTAATTCTGTTGTATTATGTGCTCCCCACTTACTGTATGCCCCACCCCGCGGGCATGTAAGGTATCTTGAATAAACAAATAACCATATCACTTAGAGTTAAACCTTAATAGTAGGTTTACTTGGACAGCGTTGATCTCTGGATTAACTTTCGGGGTGGGTTGCTTGCGAGGTTAATGGCTCATCTACAGCTATTGCATGACGCATGTCAATAGATACTTATTACAAATAACAGTTATATAAACGTGTTTGCACGAACCCTTTGCAAAAATGCTCGTGCTTTTAGAGTACCGCTGCGAGTGATGAAAACATAAAGTGAAATTGTAAGACCGGCTAGGGCGCATAGCCTTCTATGTCAGTGGCAGCACCTGCAAACAGCATGTAAATGCTGCTCTTTAATTTTGCATTTCACTGTTCACGCAGCGCTTCTCCAGGGGGCGAGTGGTGACGAGAGTGGTAGCGGTTTTCTTGCGGCTCGTGAGTACGCCATTTGAACGTTTATGGGGCTAGATGGGGAACGATATGTAGCGACTACCATTCGGGGTCCAAACAAAAGGTTTTGTATCAAGACAAGACAATTTCCAATTTTTATGAACAGATTTTGTGCTCGAAATTCGTCCACGCGTTCTTCTTTTTGTGGATTTTGAGCTCTTTATGCTAATTACCTTTCAAGTACTAACGCATAAACAGCTTTGTAAATGCCACGTATATTTTCCACTGTACAAGAACGACGACGAAGGTAAACTAAGCAGGTAATAAAGTGCTTCACACTCGATGTATTGTGGTAATCTAACTGCCATGCAATCCTAATA
This sequence comes from Haemaphysalis longicornis, assembly GCA_013339765.2. Classification (NCBI taxonomy): domain Eukaryota; kingdom Metazoa; phylum Arthropoda; class Arachnida; order Ixodida; family Ixodidae; genus Haemaphysalis; species Haemaphysalis longicornis. The sequence continues at coordinate 10,675 of JABSTR010002657.1, forward strand.
TGGTATGTGCCATGCAATGTTCGAAAAATTTTGCCAGACCACGTAATTGCCTTCGTCTCATTTGCACTATTTCAAATCAGTATTTGGAGAAAAAGTTGGGGTACGTTGTTTCCAAAATATAAAAGACTGGTCGCCTATCTGCTCACTCAGCTGTGGATGTCGTCGAAATGCGACAGTCTTCTACCGTCCCTGTTAGCAAATGCCTCGCTTCTCTTTCTAGTGAAGGATATCACGCGCTTCCCCTTCCGTTTCGACCCTTCCACGATTAACACAGTGGAGGTTTGCTCAGACCAAATAAATTTGTCCGCCTTGCGCTGCTCGCGCCATCTACTGAAACTTTTTGTTACGAACTTGGGAAACTGCCGTGAGGGGGTGCCGCAACAGCCTTTTGTACCTTGAGGTAAGACATGTATTTCGAGGCACGCTTTTTATTGCGTATCAGAAGATCAAGCAGCCATGTATTTTTAATAAAATATTAACGCAAATGTCACTTATGCATTGATGCGCCTTCTCATATATGCCTAAAGTTGTCTTTTTGGTACAACAATGTTGACAAGTATAAATATTACAACCAGATTTGTTTCGGAATGCTTTGCGTATATGAACGTATCATTCAAGAATTCTTTTGACTTTTGACCGTGCGGCTGAATAGAGGGAAATACATACGGTGCACACACATACATACATACACACACACACATCCATAAAGACGCAGACAGACCAGAAGTTTCGCGTTTAAGTACTCCGAGAAAGACTACGTCTTTAAAAAGCCTAAGAAGCCATCGGCTGTGTTGCGCTGTCGCGCCATACAAATTACGCACAATGCACGCGCGGCGTGGGAATCAGCCTGTTGTAGCGTAACCGCATCAAAGTTTATCAGAATATCATGCCTAATCCTTGCGGATTGAAAGAAAAAGCTAGAAATTTTATTATTACTCACTGCACTGAATACTCCTTAATTGGCGCTTGCGCAAACAGCCGTCTTGTAGCCACAAGTTTAACTGGTTGAGAGCGCCTGCATACTGTATGGCGGGGCAAGCCCGTACAGGCGACAGACTTCGCCACTATTTGTGTACTCTGCTGGGAGATTCAGAATTTGAGAAAATTCCACCTTCAGGAACGATGCTCTCAACTGAAAAAGGTGGTTACTTTTATTTGAAACATTAATACGGAGTTTGAAAATGGGCAATTGGGAACCATATTCGCTTGAAACAATGCCAAGCTTAGTTTAATTACGATTCAGCCGACGACGTTTGAAGAAATGATAGCGTAAGAAAATGTACTAATTCATAGTTTGTTCATGATTATAATCACGCTTTTCACAAAAAGGGCTCTCATGCACTGTCTAGAAACCCCCAACGACAGAAGTTGATTTGTAGCGAGGTGTTCAGAGGTATTCTCAAAGAACACCATTTCTTGCGGTCAGTTCTGTGGTTGTAGCTTGGTTGTAGCTAGTAGGGTGATAAAGAAGTTATCGGGAGATTCGTTGGTGGATCTTTAAGATTTCGGGACCATCTCGATCTGGTTTCTGGTACACTCGAGGATTGAACTGCCTTGCTCCCTTTCAAAAATCTTGGATACGACGTTTCCAGCACTGCCATTGTACGCCGTGTCCTCATGCCTTGCACCCTGATCTTCCCAGTGGTCATGATTTCTCGCTTCAGCAGTGGCATTGGCGGTCTTTCGCTTGTTTTAATGCCCACATTATATCGCTATTTCGTCGGCGTATTTCCCATTTCTTAACCGTTTGCCACCATGGACCACCAGCGCACTCGATTCTACTGCAAGGGCGAGCGGTGACTACAGTCACGGGGCCCTTCGTGGAGGCGTGCAATCTGTGACTTGGCAGAAGCAGGTGGTGAGCCGCGCTTCGGTTTGACGTATTCCTAGTGGCATCGGCAGCCATACGACGGTAGCGCCATCCCAACCACCCGCTCCATCGTAGTCTGTTAGTTCGCTCTGTTGACCGATCGGTGCGAGAAATGTTGGCCAAAATTGCCTCATTCACTATTCGCACCATAAAAAATAACCCGAATGTGGGGATGCGTCTTCTGTACATGCGTAAGTATACATCCTGCGGGTAGTTGGACCCCCAGCTCTGCTTAGACAGGTGCGCGATGCCGATGCTCTTTACGTTCAATCGCTGTTGTCAATATGCATTGCATATTTTTCTGTTTTTCTCTGCAGATGCGAATGACCACTTTTGTCCTCGTAATCCTGCCGGATGCAAAAAGCAGTGTGTCAGCCAGGGAAAACAAGGGGGACTCTGCACTGGAATTTGGGGTGACTATTGCACATGCTACGAGTAGCTTCCATCGGTCCCTAAACGTGGACGCCCAGTAGCATGACCCACAACTCAATGAATAAAGATGGCTGAATGTTTCTCTGAATCCATGCTTTAGTGTTCGCTACAAAAACACTAACATCCCCACGGAAGCAATTTTAAGAGGGACGAGCCAATGAAGAAAAATCAGGGGAACTTGCAGTCCCCCGCAATTTCCCCGAGGGGTCAAGAATGTGAAAGTGCGCAATGCAGTTTCAATGAATGTTTATTTAAGTTACGGAAAGAGCAATCACAGTCATAAGAAAGCACCACAGACACCTATTCGTGGTGGATACAAAGTCCTCCTCAGTTGGCCTTCCTCATCGACTTGATTGCAGGATCTGCAAGCGTCTCGGGAAGGATTGGCACGCTCATAGCTTTTGAATTATCCATTCTGTGCGGCGGCCGCGGTCAGTACTCCTTTAAGCGGGTGCATTAGCCTATCGGTACCTCCGGCCAGGTCGTTCCGTTCCGGCCAAAATAATTCCGGCGGGCGGAACGCCTGGCGGATGGCGGAAGGGGTTTAAACGGTCTCTCCGGCACAGCGCGCACTGGCGCCGCTAAAGCCATCTTATTGGCCGGCGAGTCCAATGACCGTGCATGCTTTTACTTTTTTTTTAATTATGCGTGCTCGATTGGAAGACGTTTGTTGTGTACTTTCGGCGTTGAGAGGCCGCGATATGGATTTACGCGGACTTCAGTAGTGTGAGAGCAGTCTGGAAAAACTAACCTGACCTGGGCAATGGTCGTGCTTGCGCGAGAAACGCGCAGCGCCGCGCGTCGTATGTTGCACCTGGGCGTCAATATTTGCGTAAAGCACAAAGCTAGATAACAAGCTGCCAGCCGGCGCCCGCGCGACTGCACAAAGGCAATCGTAGGTAAAAACTGTCGCAGCTGATTTTAAGCAACGCACGTACATACCGCGGTTTGCTTGTGCATGGCCATTTGTTTAGATACCCTTATTTATCATCGCTAGGTAGCTACTCCAGGATACTGATTATTAAAACCAAACATGCCGCGGATCTCTTAAGGGGCGAACGGATCTGATGGTACAGTGAAGCTAGAAGTGTCTAGTTAATATCGTAGCATCGCCCCCGCTCCCCCGCCGACCTCCCGCCTGTCATATTCGACCCGCAGCCGTAGGACACCGCGGGCGCTGCCGCTTCCCATCATTTATTTAGCTCCGCAGGAATTTCGATCAAGGGTCATAATCCTGGCCAATTTCACCCCAACAGCGCTTGCGCGAGTTTATTCAGCTTAAATTTGAAGTGACCCCAGTCTGCGAACTGTAGTGAAGCATTCAGTCAACTGGGGCGGGTGGATCGCCATATCCCCCCCCCCCTTAACAACAAGTACCCATCTTCCAGCCTCTCCCTCATACAAACCCCTAACAACTCCACAATTCCGTAAATATTTTGAAATGACTGCAAACCAAGCAGGGTCGCTCATCAAGAAATGTGCATGACTAAGCCCTAGGAATACCCATGTACGCTCCAAACGAAAAATATGACGCGTTGGGTGTGCGCAACACTTTCGAAGAACAAATCAAGGCGCAAGCCATGCAACACACTGCACACCTAGAGCACCTCACCAAGATAGCCGCGAGCAGACACCTATTAGACAGCCTGCGCATTTTATATGAGGAGACCGTCGGCGACAAGATCTCCACCCCTGCGGAGAGAGCTGTGAGTCCAGGAACTCGAGGAAATCTGCACGTTGTTGTATTCACACAGCCACGTGGAGCTATGGTTTCAGCCGCCACCGAACTGCTCGAGGCAAAGTTCTTGACCCCTGCTCCACCCAAACCAAACACACGAAGGAGGACGAAGAACCGTCCTTTGCCCTAACCCTATATAGCAGCAACCCAAGTGCAGAAAATGATTAGCCATTCCCATCAAGCGATCTGCAAAAGGAAGAATTTCCAGCGCAAAGGCGCAGGGGTCTTTACCCGCCACGAGACGTACCAAAACACCAGAACCAACTTTGATGTGACCCCCGCACATGTGGCACTACAAGGCAACGAACGGGCCAAACGAGGGCTGCTCGAGATCTCACCCACCGAGAGCCCCAGCACACATTCCACAGACAACTCCAAAGATCGCGTCTGTACTTGCCGAGACGTGCTTGTTCACTACAAAGGGGAAAGACGAAGCCGACCCGGCTGCTGACCCCTCGCTCACCAAGAAGCAAGAAGTGGCGTGTAGACGTCTCCAGATGATCACTTTCCTAACCCAAGGCTGTACTGGCCCTTCCATTTGGAAATAGACACAAGCTGGATGTAAACACTGCCCTAAGCTTGCGACCTTGGCTCGCATGCTATGGGAACGCCCCAGTATACAGACATAGGGTTCGAAATTCGAAAGGAACATTTATTATCACTAGTAAGGAGCAATGGGAAACAGTGCCGCACAGCGAAAAGCCTGAAATCCAACAGTGGGCCATCCAAAGGAAGACATCGCCAGGAGCCAAGGCATCTTGGCTGTCGTCTAGAATGCCACAGGCCTGAATAGGCCTCCCCTTTCGACCGAATAAAGTATTTCTCCTCCTCCAGACCGATTCGGAGTTCAACATTTTCTAAACTAGCCATAGGTATTTACTGAAGTGAATTAGTGCTGCAAAATATCATGAGCTAATGTTAATTGGCATATTCAGAAAACTTCAGTGACAGAGAAGGATAATAGAAACACTCGAAATAAATTCACCAAGAGAGATCTACAAAACCAAATTTAATGTCCACATGTGCCCAAATGCCCAGCTGTCAGTTGTACAACTGATGACGGCCTTTGAAGGTGGAATTCTACAATGCACCAGCATTGTTTGCGAAACAGCGGCTACAAGTTTATATAGTGGTATGGGAGCACAAAGGAGAAAGCAACATTGAGAGCGTGGGGTGCAAAAAAAAAACATCTCTTGGTGCAAGCATCACCACCCGACCAGTTACGTATCCAGGATTTTATTTCGGGGGAGGATTGGGGCCAAAAAAGGTAATGGAAGAGCAGAAAGGATGAAAGTGCAAAAAAATACAAGCCAGAGCAAGGAATTCATTACAAAGAAAAACAGCTTTGTTATCTAACTCAACAGCCCGCACAAGCACTGTTTGAATTGCCTGCACAGTGTACGAGCAGATATCACCCTCATACTGAAGATCCACAAACCTCCAAGGACTACGCCTGTACCTCTTCTGTTGGCAAAACATTTGAACACTTGGTACATACACAAATCACCACGCACCTTGAACAAGCGGACAGTATCCCTATGCCATGTTTGGCTTTTGTACCGGACTGTTCGCTCAACCCGCGCTGTTACAGCCAAAAAGGCCGAGAGAAAATTCTGGAGGCTCCGTTATATCACCTCTCTTTTGCAATGCTAATTACTCCACTCACCCATAAGACTTCACCAAATCTCAGACCTTCATTACACTCTCTATGCCGACAACATCATACTGTGGACAATTCAAGGTCAGTTGGAGCCGACACGACACCCTACAGCAAGCTATAGATACAATCAACACGTATCTCATACCAAAAGGGCTACGCTGCCAAGCCGAGAAGTCTGCACTACTGATGCTTCGCTTACGCACGCGAGAAAGACCTGCCGAAACCCCATCAAATTCTACTCTGGCGATTCAAGACACTCCTATCCCCCAAGTTTCTGCTCTGTGTAATCTTGGCGTTCCTTTGCATCATGATGGCCCGAGTGCTGCCCTTAGCCTCCAACTCACTAAAGCATGTTCGCAACTTACTTGTCTCACTCAACGTCTAAGACACCAACACGCAGTACTCAGAGAGGATGAATCTTGCAAGCAAGCTCAAACAGGCCCTGCTGCTTAGTCGCATCACCTACAGGATGACTTATACTCCAGTCGAACCCCCTGAATTAAGAAAATTTGATATGTTAAGGGGCACATGGGTCTTTGGGACCAAAAAATTGCCCAAAAAAGCATTTTTTAGGTATCACTTTTCTCTTGATTTGCAGTTTTTCCTCCAAGAATTCCGTATGTGGAACAGTGCCACCGACTTATAAAAGCCATAGAGGCCAGATTTTAATAAAGAAATAATTATTTTCCCATAATTCCACACTTTTTCGCCTCGAGTGGTATCGCAGTGATACAAAATTCTGGAGAGGTACTATCGGCGTCAAATGAAACGCGAACACGAAAATATGAACCTGAACACACAAATAGCGCGATTTCTTTCCATGCAAGTTAAAATTACGCGTCGCTTAGTTACAAAAACAAAGTTGGAAAAAGGGGATTTCCAAACATACCAATAGCAAGCCATTATATGAACTCTACGAACAGTACTTTTCAATTTTGCACGTTCTGGTTCATATTTTTATGTTCGCGTTTCATTTGACGCCGATAGTACATCCCAGCATGTAGTTCAGCTAGAAATGATCATTTCTTTCGCACTGTGAAGCTGAATGTGTAAACCATGCAATATGGGAAGCAGATTTTGCATTTTGTGTTTCAGTAGTTGTTTAATTAGCATTATTTTTAATTGGTTAGCAGTAGTAGTTCAAACCAAGAAGTTAGAATTGGTGTAAACTTGTATGTGATTGCAAAACAAAAAAACTGCTTCCCATGTTTCATTCTCCACAACTTCTGGTATCTATTCATGTCTTGCTGGCAATCTTTTGTTGAATAGTTTTTTTCTACTGTTCTCAAAAACAATCAAGGAATTTTTTTAATTAACACAGAAACTAGTTGCCTCACATCAAAACTAATTAGATATTTGAAATCAGCTAAAAAAACTGAACAAGCCTATGAAGTTTCATCAGAATTGGTTGGAAAGCAAAAAAAAGATGTTTCTGGAACCAGTGTGTTTTCTCAAATGGAAAGCCTACAATACGGCCCTTCACCTGCCCACCTTTACACCCTCACAAAAACTCTTGGGCACCCACAACACAAACTCACTCAAGTTCACCTTCAACTTGCCACCTAGCATAATCAGAAGTTCCAAGCAGGAAAATTGACCCAGAATGCAATACTGCACCGACTAAGGAAACGATTACACACATGGTGAAGGGGCGTGTTGGCTATTGAAATGAACTTTACTTGAAGTTTTGTTCACCACGCATAAAATTAAAGTTAGAAACTAGCAGAGGAGCAAAAACACTTTTCAAGACAACAATCAGTGTAAGTTCTACTCCTTTTCATTCAACTTACAATTTTAGGTCTTTCATATTTCCCAAAATTTTAACAACTGAAGGTCTGCAGGCTGACAAAGGTTGATTTTCCTTGCACTTAAACTCAACATTAAATGCACATCTGTAGGTCTGTACATGCTTTCACCCGAGACAAACTATGTCACTGCGATCGCTAATCAGCTATAGTGTCTGCTCTCAGATTTTTTAATTAAAATTCGGGATTGGATGGGAATAATACACAAGTGTCTAGAATGTGATCCCAGTACGCATCCCCGTCGCCAGTGTGTTTTATGGTTCCAGGTGAAGGTGGGCCTTGTGGATGCGTTGTGGCCTTTTACTTAGAAAACGTGGACAACTGGTACATGCAGCTCAATGTACAGTGATTTCGACATTGCTTGGCACGTAAGAGGGTCGACATTACGGTAGTAATGACGGGGCAAAATGTATATTGGCATGACGACATACAAACTCAGGCGGATTAGCCAGCAACGACTACAACTGCCATCAGAAGCAATTGGCTGTTTCACCAAATCGCATTTGGCTGCAACTTCACATACCCACCCACAATTCTTACGAACCCATTGGCAGATGCAGAAGCACAGCAGACACACCACAATGAAACTCTCTTGGCTATACCCATCACACGGCAAGATGCTAACGCGATACTCTACCGAGCACGTAAACAAGCTGCAGCCTTGCATTCGTCTGGTCCGCAGAATCGACATGAACGGCTTCACAGGCTCGATCCAGAGCAAAAGTTCTAGTTCGCTCATGCTCCTCGACTTCGCAGAAGTCAAGAGACATTGCTACACCGGCTGCGTCTGGGAGTAGCATTGACCTGGAAGTATCTCCACACAATCGGACGCGAGGACTGCCCGGACTGCCTTCTGTGAGGTTGTCCTGAAACTATCGAACATTTGCTTAGCGCTTTTCCAATGTACTCTAGAGAGCGAAAGATCCTCGAGGCAGCATTAATACTATGCTTGGAGACTAGCCCTCTGTCCGAACAAAAGATTTTGGGTGCGTCGGCTGGCAACAGGAAACAAAGCCTAGCCGTTAAAGCCCTGCTTATATTTCTTAGTGACTCCTCTGTGGATTCTCGGCTCTAAGTTGCTACAAAATTTGACTGCGAAATAATGTCTGAATTTTTTATGCAGGATAATTATATGGTGAAAAGTGGTACTGTAAAAATCTGATTCAGCGCCCCATTGTATGTGAGGCGTTTATTGGTTGTACTGCTTGTACATAGTTCATTTGTCGATTTCACTGTCCTTCCTCATACCTTCCATATTCATTCCTTTCTCTTTTTGTCCCCAGTTCCCTCCCCCCAGTTGGAAATAGCAGGCCCAAGTACAGTTCTCGCCGGGCCGTCTTCTCCCTTTCATAAAACATTATCTTCTCTCTCTCTCAAAAGGTGACATGACAATGACCGCTGTTAGAAGCTCATAGCCAAATTCCCTTACTCTCATAACAACCAAATTCTCACATACCGACAGATTGGGACTGGCGACTGATGATGAAAGGTGCTGTCAAAATCACAGTGAATTCACCAGTTCCTATTGGCTGTGATGTGAACATACCCACTTGAAGAACACTCTGTGGCATTCTTTTATTTATTTAATTGCACAATTTGCCAGCAGGGCATCAATGTAACAGAGGGGTAAAAAAAAGGAAAGTGAGGGGATGCAAGCGGCTTCATGACCTACAGAATAGTGTATAGGCCAGTCTCGGCAAGAATTCCAACAGCTGCTGTGGAGAAAACCATGTTGCAATGGGACACTAGTGCTTTTGCATTCCAAACCATAAGAAATGCTTCGGTGTCCTCGAACTTCTTCTCCTGTCACTTACACAACATATAGGTGTGCACACTTTAACACATTTAAGCGAAACAAAATTTTTGTTCATTGACATACACTTACAGGGCAAAGTGTAGGTAACCTGTGGCATCACTACTAATAACAGTGCTATGTGCACATACAAGCTTACCCCAGGGTACGTATTTTTGGGGAAAATCACAGGCCTATATGTTGTGGTGTACGGCTGACAATCAAACCATTCAAACTCATGGCCTATGTTTCATCACTTTTGTGGCAAATAATTTCAATGCAGAAGCTGTTTTAGCTTTCAGTGGACATAACTGTAGCTCTTTTCAAATAGGTACTTCTCTGACAGAATCTCTTATGATGAAAACACTTGATAATTAGCTCAGTTGTGGAAGTTGAAGCTATTTGAATGACATCTGAATTCAGTATGGGGAGGCAGCTTCGTGTTTATATCTGTCGCACAGTGATGTCAACAGTAGAAGCTTTCTACATGATGTTTTGCCCACAGGAAAGCCGGAATGGGATGTGCAGTATACACTGCAGGCAAACCGGGGATATTTTCCTGCTAGTGCTACCTTCTTTGTATGCCTTATTTTCCTCACAAGATATAACCAATTCTCAGGACTGATCTAGGCAAGCTAAAAAAGTACGCAGTAACAGCAAAAGAACAAATGAATAAAAGGAACAGATAACCTGTTACATTCTTTACCACAGATCAACAACAAAAATTTAAGCAATGGTTAAAAAATATACTCCACTTGTTTAGGAGAAGCAAATGTATGTATGGCTATTCAAGACTTCATTCGAGTTTATGTTTAAGTGACACACAAGAACTAAGACCACAAATGTGACAATTAGCGACCATAGATAGCGGGCTTGTAGTGTTGTGATTGGTCTGCGGGGAAAAGTGCATGGGTGATTACCAGATTGAGGGCACCAAATGACATTGACTGCGGATTACCAACAACAAATGTTCTAACTCCTTTGTCGTGAGCCAGTAAATGCTATTCTGTTTTTTTGGTTTAGTTTCAGTTCGGGTTTCGACATGCTGGAAAACGTTTGGGTTGGGTTTCAGTGAAAGCAATCTTTACTGCTGTACGGTCAGACCACAATCCTCCTGTGTTCAGAAATGGCCTGCAACACAAGAAGAGCTACTCGCCGACTGGATCCTGGCACTCCTAGTGGTGCGAGAAAAATTGTTCTTCTGTAATTACATCCTATGCACGACTACGCCACAGCGGGCATCGGTACTGTGCATACACTCTTCACCGCACACAGCAGCATTATTTTTGCCCGAAAATGTGGCAGTCGACCGAGCTGTACGTGGTGAGTTGCCCCCAGTGGTAAACGCAACAAATGCCCCATGACTGCTCACCGGGAAGACTCCACCCTGCGAATGCACCCTCCCCCCTTTACCAGTTTTAAAAAGTGGGCATAGATTTGATGGTCCCTTTACCTCGGTCAAAGAATGGGAACTATTGGATGATCGTGTGCATCGAGCTACCTTTCACGCCATAGTGAGACAGCTTCATTGTCATCTGCACAGCTGCCAAAGTGACGAACTCATCTCAGTCGCCATATACTTCAACATGGCCCACCTCATGTCCTCAGCAATGACCGTAGGCGCCAGTTCACTGCTGACGTCGTTAAAGAGCTACTTCATCTGTCCGTATTCTCGATTCTGCCATTCAGTGCCATATACAAAACAAAGCGGTTCTCACTGAGCGGACCATCCGACACTCACTAACATGAATGCCATGCCTGTTGCTTCTGACCACAACTGGGACGACACATCGTGCCGTTTATTACCCATGCTTACCACACTGCCAAGCATTGAGACAATTGGGTTATAGCCCAATTATAACCCAGTTACGCACGTGTTTCCCCCAAACTACTCAACCCATTCTTCCCCTTCTTTTCAACGCGAGGCCAGCCATCAAAACCCTCTGCGTTGCTGAAGAAGCTCGGAACGTCACTAGTCCTCCACATACTGCGTCACAAGACCGCTAGCGAAACTCCGCTACAACAGCTGACATCAGAAAAATTCGTACTCGCGGGGAGACCTGGTTTTGCTCTGGACACCTCAGCGACAGCAATGGACTGTGCAAAAAACTGCTGTCACATTAAGTCAGCCCATTCGTGGTCCTTGACCGACTTAGTTGTCTGAACTATGTCATGTTCAGCTTACTGCTTGAGGACGGCGTAGTCGCAGAACTCAAGTGCTTCGCGTACCTTGCTTGAAACGCTTTGAACCACGTGACGCTCACTGACTTGCAGAGAGGGCTGCATCTTCGATGGGGGAAATGTTATGGTCTCCAGGGCCTTGCGATATTGGCCGCCTTAAATTTTGACACCAGCGAGAAAAGATGTCACGTTACAATACTGAGGAGGAAGACGATAGAGCTGGCTGGTAGCCCATCCGCCATCTTGGCTCGCCACCCCCTTGTAAATAACGAAGTTTTCACTGTAATGATATCGTGGTGGCTGAAGCAGGCTTTGACAATTGTCTTGGGCAAGCAAGAATGATCCACAGCGTCACACCAAGCACTAGGTCGAGACAGTAATTCCACTCTTAACAGTTATGCTAAAACGATACTGGTTTCACCTCGACAGCTGGGTATCAAACAGTGGGTGTGAGAGCCATCCTCACCATATCACTCACCGAGTTTAAACAATAAATGCGGTATAAAGCTCATTATCGCAATTGACCATGCAACTGGCAAGTGCATCAAGCAGTGTTGATTTGACAAACCAAACCAGAGCTCTGTATTCATGAGCGACGGTAATAGCTATTGCTGTTACATCAGCATAGCTATTGCTGTTACATCTGTCAGTAGTGCATTGTGCCACCACCACTCACATCACATGGAAAGTGACAACTCAAAATTCAAGTCTGCTTTTATCAGGTTGTCGGCACTGCTTACACACTTGTAAACGCTCATTAATGTCCATGGTGGCAACCGGGAGGAAACCACTTTTGCCAAAAAATGTTTCTCAGTAGGCGTGTGTTAAGACATGAGCGGCCAGAAGGCAGCCGAGCAATCATGATCCTAGTTAAAGGAGTCGTGAGGACAAAACACAAGTTCGATACATTCGAAAGATTGCCTCGTTAGAATCATAATGCCACCACTGTTAACGCACACTTCGCTTAAATAAGCTACATAATTAGGAAAAAACGGAATGGCCATGCGACCCACTAGCTCATTTCCCGCAACAGAACCTATGATGTCATATGAGCCCAGCTGTGCGATTGGCCGAGGACGGAAAAAGCAAACGCAAATTAGGCACGGCTTATAGGCTTTCCGAACGAACTCTTTGCGCTTAAGTGTAATGCATATTCATTTTACAGCAGTAAAAATGGTGCGGTAAACAATGGAAGTTACGAAAACGCACGTAAGCATAGAAGTACCGATGCGCACTGCTGTTGGTACTTGGTGCACTATGCTTGTTTTAGGTGCACATCACTCCGCCGCTTTGAAGTTGTTTTACAGGACACTGGCCGATTGGCGTAAGCGGCGTTGTCTTACGTGACCCTGTTTGTCGAGGATACCCCAGGTTTCACGAGACGATCACTTTTTACAGTAACAAAAACAAGCCAGGTGCAAATACGCTCAAAAACAAAGCAACGGCGGACAACAGTTCGTGGATGACTATAGAGCGCCACCTGGGAGGGCTGACGGACAGCAAGGCCGCAAACCCGAATGACGCAGTGGAATTTCGCTTGAATACACGCGCTTGTGACGTCGTTGCTGAAATTACGAAAACCTACGATTTGGCGGGAGAATCAAAATTATAACCTAGATTGATCAATGTTTCAGTGAATACGGCATCATTTGATGCCGGACAAGCGCTGGGGGAACTATAAAACGCGACATCTTTCGAATAAAACAAACTTGGATTCTGTCTTCATGGCTCCTTTGTGTATGCGACGGCCGTTCCCTTAATTTGAAGTCACAGAAAGAAGCCAAAGTGCCCACTCCTTCAATTAAGCACAGCAATCCCAAGGCAGACACAAAGCTGGAACACTGAAGACTACACAAGGTTACAGCTGTGCTATGACGATTCCTAAATGGCAACAAGCCAACTTTTTCCATTTCATTATGTCGGGAGCAAAAGTATGGAGTCCACACAAGTGGCGGCCAAAATGTATTGCAGGGCCATCATGCGAAAGAGCTTCTGCTGTCGACACACTGGTTGTGCGTCCCGTTTTAACTGCATGCACCTTCGTTGGCTCGCCTGAGTTGATACGCTTTTAGTACGAAAAAGGACTGAGCTGTTTCGCTTCGGTTGCCCATGTGTCACACCTTCCCTAAGTGTTCTCGCTGAGCAATGATGAACGATGTAATTAGCGTAGAATGATATGCTGAACCAGTGGGCCGCTCTTGTTACTCCTTATCACGAACTCAAGCACACGACATGCTTCATTCAAACAAGGCCAGAGTATGCATTATTTTACTCTTGAGTCCCAGATTGTATAGGAAGTGCAACGATGACTGAAGAAGACGGAGTAACAATAAAGAACAAAAACACAGATGACAATTAATGCGCACACATATAGCAACTGCAAATTCAGCCACTCACTGGGGCCACCTTTGAAAAGAGGCACAACATGTGCAGCTGAAGCAACACTGTTCAGTCACTCTGCTTACCAACACTGCATCAACGCATAGGTGCAAACTATGATGCGTGCAGTTAAAATAAGCGACACAGCCTTTATCTCGGCAGCAGTCGCCCTTCCGCAAGGTGGCACTGCAGTGTGTTTTGGTTGGTGCTTGCGTGGAATCCAGACTTTAGCTCCCGACAGTACACATTCGGCCATGTGGAATGGTTATCGATTGATTTCAAAGAATGAGTCAGTTTCACACAAACACCAGTATACTCAGCAGGTGACGAGCCTATTGTATACAGTGGGTGTACCCCAGAAGCAACACAGAACAGTATATCTGCTTTACCCCAACGAGCGTGCACTCTGCCTGCTTGAACACTCCTGACACAAACAAGAGCACACTCAATCAGCCTAGCACACACCCAACCCAGACAAATGAGTAGACTGGGTCACTCACTAATGTTTCAATACACGGCTCTCGAAACTCCTATTGTCAGCTGTTAAGAGAGGTTTTGCGTGTACTTATACAACTGCATGGTGTTGCTACAAAGCATATCCCTGCCTATGAAAAGCACTGCCCGTAGGATTACACCACTAGCGCCCGCACGCAAAACAGAACCCGTGGTAGCGTCAAAAACAGACTTCGGCGCAAGCGTGCTGTTGAGCACTGTTGCGCAGAGTACATGGCGCTGTCGGCGTAAATAAATGCTGCCGGCTACTGTCTGCATGCAGCAATCTTCGTGGATGTCTAGCTTACTGCAATAAAATTTAGAATCGTGCGTGCGTTTACACGAATTGTCGCGGTCAATGCGGTGAACAGCATCACGGCAGCACATCACATACAAAGCCCCACCCCAATGATTTCTTTGGCTCGCTTCAGGGTGTATCACGGCCGGAACTTTTAGAAACCAGTGGCACACAAAAGTCGCCCGTACACAGCGCATCGGCGCGAGACCCTGGCCGTAGTCGTTGCCGCACCGCGAAGTCCCACGGACCACGGTCGTGCATGCCGTCAAGAGCTTGGAGGTAATTGTAGAAGAAACTTTGTCCTGGGATAACCATGTTAACTAGGCGGCGAGCAAACTTTCTTCCTGTGCTGGTATTCTTACAAAGCTTCGTTCCCTGTAGCCTACGAGCTTTAAGTTACTGATGTATAATTCCATGCTTTTTGTCGCATCTAAACCATTACCACTTAGATTGGGAACTTAGCACTACATCAAACTTGAACAAAGGATTCGTGCTCCTGAAAAAGACCGCACACGCGATTACGTTATGATGCCATATGGTAATCGCAGGTACCATATACCGGCATATAGTGGCCACGCGGGCCCACTTTTTAAGCAGCTTAACATTGTTATCAGTCGGCAAGAATCGTTCTAGAATCGTTTCTAAAAAGAATGTCTGCCTCCTGTGATGTCCTTGTTCTCGGAAATCGCGCGTCAAGTTGAAATTTCGGACGGCAGTCGAACGCTAACTGCCGGTACAGCCACGGTAATTTTTTGTTCTTCGAGTTAGTAGTAGGGAGTTGACGTCTTAGCATAGTACTCAAAATTTCGGCGCAACGAGTGACGACCGAGAGTTGAGTTGTGCGACGCTAAGCTGTTCCGCAATCGCTTGCTCCGTCCGACGATAGGCTAGAACGAGTATACTGCTTGAGCGCATGGCATTAAAATTTCGTCAATTAGTGCAGTGGTATAATAGCGATAAAGTTTTGAATTATGTGTTCCAAGTAGACCTGGTGCAACGTAATGATGTAGAAACATCTATTGCAGCGTCACGCATGTATGTGCGGATGGAGTAATCACTCATTTATAAAACGTCGCAATTTGAGGAAAGTCCCCGAAGGGCTGTGGGAAAGCATGGCTTTAATGCTTCCAGTGCGGATCATTGGAACAACTAGATCTTTCGGGTACGCTCACAATGGTCTCTAATGAAAAACAATTCACGCACGTGCGTGCGCTCGAGGTCACCTGCCCACGCGCCGGCGCTCGGGAGGCTCGTCACCGGAGCCGGCGTCTCTTATCGTGTTGTCTGCGCCGGCAGCGGTGTGTGAACTTTTTTTCCCTGGGGGAGCGTAAAACATGCCACCATAAACCTATTCAGCAACATCATCATCAGCTACATTATTATTATTATGGTTATTTTTTAAATATCATATTTTATTTTCTTTGAGTACTTCTGAGGGGTCTATGCAGTAACGCTATAATGACTAGTGTACATAAATAACACACCAACTTGATCGACACACCAATTTAAAACCAAATCAAACCCAATAAAATATACCCTGAGCATCGCAGATACAGAGCATAGTAATAAGGCCAGTGAGCGGCTTCACGGCTTCTGTGCCCTCTACACGAGACAACGATTGCATCCATGATAGTATGAGCCCGATACGAGGAGCAAAGGCAATATACCAACCATCCTTTGATTGATACCGCAGGCATGGAACATTTGAGGCGCGAGATTAACCTGTGAAATGTTTATATTGTAACGGCGAATGTAAGCGCTGGGGTTTGTAGCAATGGGAAAAAATTACACCATCTTCCCGTAGGGGAACCCTGAGTAGTATGCAAAGCAGCCATGGGGTCGATTCAAGTGCCCATTAGTTTTTAGTTCGTCGTTTCCGTTCGGTTGAGGTACGTAGCTACCGTTATATTTACAGTTTGGTTTCCATGGTAACTACCACACTTTTCACTTACCGGAACTACGAAATGGGAAATTGCGTTGAGCCATGGCTGTTTCGCATACTACTCAGGGTTCCCCTACGGGAAGGTGGTGGTGTATTTTATAAGATGCGACGGGGCTATGTCCCTCCCTTGTCGTTGTTGCGCCGTCCACACCCCCACTGCGCATGCTCGGCTTGCTGAACGCCCGGTGGTGTATTACCCTTTAATGGCTCCTGGAGCGACAGTGTTACCGGTGTCTTCCTGGGCCGGCCCGAGATGAGCCGAGCATGCGCAGTGGGGGTGTGGTGACGGCGCCACAACAAGGGAGGGACATAGCCCCGACCATGAGATGCTGGAGCGACAGTGTTGCCGGTGTCTTCCTGGGCCGGCACGAGACGAGCACGCTTCCCTTAAAGAGCTCCTTGAGCGGCAGTGTGCCGGTGTCTTCGTGGGCCGGTGGATGGACGGACGACGGACGACGGACGACGGAGCCGAGAGCAAGAGATGCTTTGCATCTAAAAGCACTTTATTTAGAGGGAGAACTTGTGCCCGTACGTCCGCTGTCACTGGTAGGTACACAGTGTCCACAAAACTGCTCTTTCGTCTTTCTCTACCTTTAATGCGATTGCATTATTAGTGGGGGTTGTCTTGCGTCCATCGAGCGGCGTGCGTGCATTTCCTCCAGCGCGAGCGCCGTGAGCGCGCGCCTCGTGTTCTGCCTTCGTCGTCGTCATCGGCGTAAATGCGAATGCATTTATTAGTCGGGGGTTGTCTGCTCCGTCGGCGTGCGCCCGCAGGTGTTATCTCTCCGCGCTCAATGCCGAACGCATGCGCTTGAAGCGAGCTGTACTAGTTTGCTCGAAGCGGCAAGGACGGCGAGTACTGCGGTGTTAGTCTCGTGTCTAACGTTTATGGGAACTTGATATCGCACGCCGTTGCCACGTCTCCCGTTCGAGACACGTCTCCGTACAAGGACTTGTACACCCTTGCCTACACCGGAGACGGAGTCTTTGTGGTGACCGTGTACCTCGCGCCCAACTCGCTCGAGACGCCGTTGCCGCGCAGCTGGACGCGGCTATGGAAAGTGTGCGCGTGCGCTCCAAACCCTCTGACCCCATAGTCTTGGTTGGCGACTTCAACGTTGACGTGCGCAAGAAGAGTGGCGAGTGGCTGGTCGAGTACATGCAGACCAGGCACTCTATGCATTGTCTCTCTGCCGGCTTCGACACGTGCCCCACTACCATTCACGGGAGTTGCATTGATCTGGTCTTTACGCGAAACTGTGACGCGCGTATTCTTCTCAATACCCTTTGACCGTGCACTTTAGCGATCACAAGGCAGTGATTGTGGCCGTCAGGTACAACGATAACACAAACAGGTGCTGATAGATAAATGATTACGTTCACACTCTCGTCATTAATTACGCCATTACTCGCAACACACTCATCGGTGCACCCAATGCATTCGCATTTCGCACGATTCCCTTCGGGGAGGTGCGGGGAATTTTTTTTCTTATCTGCTCCAAGTCAACGTCCTCACTTCCAATATTGGGTGTGGACAGCTGGGTCTGTCTGGCATGAGTGATAACAATGCCGTGGCATTACTCCCGCTCTCGGAAACGGCATCGGCCCAATGCCGGATGGTATGTTCGTTGGTATTCCAGCCTAACCAGTCTTCTAAACGTAGTAGCTGAAGAACGCCGTCCCAGTGTGCGAATAAATAAAGGTAATCAGATACGTTCAGTCAGGCTGGGTTTTGGTCTGAGCGGATGTAATAGGGCTTCATGCGTGCCACATGCACGATCTCTGGGGTAGACCGGCGTCTCGATGAGCATGCTGCTGTTGCCTTGGTTTCTACCTCGTAGTTAACATTAGATACGGGACGAAGGACTTGATAAGGGCCGAAGTATTGGCAGAGAAGCTTTTCTGAAAGCCCACGGCGACGGACGGGTGCCCACACTCAAACAAGGTCTCCAGCTACATATTCAGCATTGCGTCGTCCCTGGTTGTATCTGTGGGCGTCGACTGTTTGTTGCCTTAGAATGCGGAGGCGGGCAAGCTGACGAGCTTCCTCAGCGCGCTGCGTGAAATCTTCCACGGCATTGTCGGCAACGTCCGTGTGATCTACGGGAAGCATAGCATCCAGTGTAGTGGTCACCGGGCGTCCGTAAACGAGTTGAAACAGTATTAGTGGAGTTGTTTCAAGCTTAGCCGTATTATAAGTGAAGGTGGCGTAAGGTAGAATTTAGTCCCAATTCCTGTGTTCTAAATTGACGTACATGGACAACATATCGGTAATAGTTCTGTTGAGACGCTCCGTGAGCCCATTAGTTCGAGGGTGATATGCCGTGCTTTTACGATGCTCGCAGCTAGTTAGCCTAAGGACGTTTATCGTGAAGGAAGCAGTGAATGCGGTGCCCGAATCTGTAATGACAATGGTAGGTGCGCTGTGTCGCAGGACAATGTTCTCTACGAAGAATTGGGCGACTTCTGCGGCGGTGCCTCGAGAAAGAGCCTTTCTTTCGGCATATCGTGTTCAGTAGTCAGGGGCTACATTGATTCATTTGTTTCCCAGAGACGATGTTGGGAATGGCCCAAGTATATCCATTCGAACCTGCCTGAATGGCGCGTAGGAGGGATTAACTGGTGA